>NBIV01000404.1:0-39844 GCA_003194525.1 Gracilariopsis chorda
GGGTAGGAACCTCGAGAGTGGGGTAAGGGAAATACGGGGGATGCCCGATTGGGGGCGACGGGGGTGTGGGCCAACGGGACCACGAAAAAAGGTACAAAGGAACCCTATACAGGGGCGAGAACACGGCGGTGGTGAATTAAGTGACAAGTGCCCAAGGCGGTGATACTCCTAGTGACGCATGGTGGATAGGTCTACCGTTAGTAACGCGGCTTTACCTCCGAGGAGTGTAGAAGACTCGCGAAAGCGGAAAAGACTTAGAGCCAAGACCCCTGGTTGGGGAAGTTTACTCAGTGTCAGGGCGAGGTCGCCGAGCCACTATATAGTGTAGTAATCTACCTACTGTAGCGTAGCTAAATAATAAATAATAAATATAAGTTAACTAAATGTCCACACCGTGGTGCCAACCTCCTCTTGACTATCCGTGTCACACGTGGTCCATTCACGCCTTGGGCGGCACACGGCGCATGCACAGGTGTGCACCTGGTGCACAGTGCGGATCTGCTGAGGGCTGAGACACCCGTTAATAGCGGTAGTAATCATAAACACGCGAGAGCGGCAAAAACACCAAGTCCACAGGGCATCGCTGAGTCTTCCTCCTTGAGGATTGCACTTCAGCGAGAACGCACACACGCTCTCCTCCTGCCCGTACGCGGAGTGGACATTGAGAATTCATGGCTGCAAGTACTGCGGATGCGTTTTTGCTTGGGAAAGAGACCAATGGATTGTGCTGTGGAATGAAAAGAATTTCAGGGTGGGGCGTCACCTTCCACAGAAGGCATAGCAGCGAGTTGGGTCGCAGTCTTTATAGCCTGAGAGCCTTTCACAGCCATTTTCTCAACTTGAATACGCTCTTCGCGATTATGCAAGCGATCATGGACATGTCGTTTGTGACGGGAGGCGGTCCCTCCTTTCTCAGACTTGAGGGCAACGCAGCTCTCGCTCTGCCCACGCAGAACCAGAACAACACGCGCTACAGCTTTTTGTGGGGTACCGGTCCGCCTTCTTTAGATCCATCTCACTATGCTCGTGCCAATATGCGTGCGTTCATTCAGGACATCAACGTAAGATACATCGTACCCAAATTGTATGATGTGATCCAGCCGAAGCCAGACGTGGTGCGCGAACGTTACCGATCCTTGCTTAGCACGCAACAGCAACAACAACAACAAAACGCGGAGACTGTCGTGGATATCAGCGTGCAAGCAGCAGAACAAGGAGTAGTCGTACGTGGATACGAAGGAACCCGAAGTGCTACAGTCAGTACTCCTCATGCAGGTGCTGGCCCTCTCCCTGAAGATGTTCCGGGTGGGGGGCCAACCATGATGAGAACACTGGTTGATCCCACTGGCCTGTACCGAGTGGAGTCTCAGGTACCGCGCTTGGTAGAAGGAACCGTAACCAGATAGCACGCTGCAGTGACCAGTGCTGCTGCTGCTGGAGCAGGGGCGACTGCGAATACCTCAAACAATGCGCAAGTGCGGTACCGACTTCTAAAACCGGCATCCAAACTTGCAGAGAAGGGCACTTTACCTCTGCTCTAACCGTACGGGGATCAGCACGAACCGTTTGACATCTGCCTGTTCCTGGATGCAAGGAACTCCACACAGCAAAGGTCAGGTCTCAGCGACAACGAGTGGAAGCTCCGAAAGCTCACCTGGGCTCAGAACGCGAAGAGACGACTGTACTCGGACAACATCCTCCTCAACAGTGGACCGTTGATGCAGATGTAGATGCTCCGCACTCACACGAACATTGAGAACAAGCGACTACGTTTCCTGAAGAGAGAGCAACAGGCACGTATTGTACAAGAGCAAGAGATCCAGCAAGCACAACAGCATACAGCTCATGTGTCACCATCACAGTTCCCGCAAATGGGACGCATATTTCTGCCCGATGAATCGGTCAACTCAGCAGCATACTGGAAGAACAAGCGCATGGATGTACAGGCGATCGTGGCGCGGAGAGGACCGCCTTCTCTGTTCATTACAATCACCATGAACATCTGGCGAGAGGACATCCAGCGACTTGGGATGGACACCACTAATCGGGGGGCATTTACGGCATGGAGTAACCGCCCTTGACCGTTTGACTGACCGGATCTGATTGAAAGGGTGTACAACCAGTACGCAAACGACTTCATGAAGGACTTGGAGAAGAACTCGGAGCAAAGTTTTGGATTGAAGTGCCTGGGGCTTGCATCAAAGCTCGAGTTTCAAGAGCGCAATGTGCCTCATCACCGTATTCTCGTGTGGGTCGAAGGAGGCGTGACTGAAGACGTTGATGTGATCGACGAGCTCATTCGTGCAGAACTTCCCCTTCCCGGCGAAGAAGACGCGTTATGTGCCGTCATGCGTTCCATGCACAGGCACCAGCATTCCCCATATTGCTGGAATTGTGCTGGGCGTTGCAAGTTTGGATACGACGGCAACATGATTGTGCCGGAGACGTACATTGAAAAAGGCACGAATCGCGTGGTATACCACAGAAAAAGGCAACAAGACCTCAAGACAGTGCCGTACAACCCAACTCTGACCAACAAGTACCGCTCTCATATCAACGTAAAGCGCACGCAAGGAGGGGGCGCAGTGGCTTATCTGATGAAGTACGCGTTTAAGCAGCCCAAAGATCAGGACGTGGTGCTCAATGTGAGTGGTGCTAATGAGACAGGCACACACAACGACCAGCAACAAGAGCCGCAGGCGCAGAATGACATTCTTGTATACATGCGAGCACGTGTGGTAGGCACTTTCAACGCAGCTTGGAGAATTATTGAGTTTCGCCATGTTCAAATTGTACCTAAAGTAGAGCGACTGGCCATTCACTTGAAAGAAGAGCGTAAATTTATGGTGGGAGGTCCAAACCAGCTCCTTTCTGCATTGCAGCCGTCTACATTGGAGAGATACGTTGCAGGGCCCGAAGCATACGCAAACCTCGATACCTTTAGTACTTTGAAAAAGCGCGATTTTATCGCACGCTTCCTACCCACGTGCTGAACCAATAGGACGGAGACAGCACTCAGGTGCCCATATACGACTGCATTCCGCCCATGTACGTGGTAGAGCGCACGGAAGACGAGCAGTGCGTCGCAAGGATCAGAGGTGTTTCACGGTCTGACGTTGAGCTGTTTGCTCTTCGCTTGCTGCTCATGAATCACGGCTCGAGCTCTTATGAAGACGCAAGGACCTTCAACGGACAGCAGTATGGAACGTATCGTGAAATTGCGATTGTAAGCGGACTGCTCGTGGACGGATACGAGTTTGATATTGCGTTCCAAGAAGCAGTGCAGATCTACAGCATTCCCTCCGAGATACGACGTCTGGTTGTCACACTATACCAAAAAGGCACAGACCGAGATAAAATGGCCTTCGATATCTGGGAGGCGCTATGTAGCGACATACATACAGGATATGAGCAGCAACGAAAGCAAGAAATGTATCGACGTGTGGTGGAGATCTCAGACCGGTACGGAGGACGACTGCTTCGCGATCACAGCTTCTCCTCCCAACACCTACAGCAGGATCATACAGCATTGACTGAGGCGAATCGAGCTACAACAACTCGAGACGCGCGAGTGGTGCGAAATTCGTCAACTTTGCAGTCAAGAAACGCCAACTTAAAACCTCGCCAAAGACAAGTCATTGACACCGTCATTGCCGCATTGCAACAACGACAGGCGCTGCAGGAGCGAACAAGCACTCCTCGAAACGTGTTCTTTGTGCAAGGATCCGCAGGAACCGGAAAGACATACGTGCTCAACCTCCTTCGTGATATCGTTGAGTCGGAAGGAATGCTCGCCGAAATGCCTGCTACAACAGGCATTGCAGCTTGGTTGTAAGAAGGTGGCCGTACTTTACATAGCCTGCTCGGGCTGGTTGTAGCTCATAGGGACAGCACAAACAGCACTACAGCCACTTTGTCAAATTACGGTCTCCGACCTCAAATTACGGAACTGCTACGCGAAAGAAAACTGCTCTTCTTGGATGACGCGTCCATACTCTCATGGAAGCTCTTCAAACTCATGAATGCATTGCTCAAAGATCTTCGCTGCAGTGGAATGGAAACCCCACCTCCGCTTGGGGGCTTGACCATCATTCTATCCGGGGACTACTCACAGCTACTTCCAGAGGTGCCGCAGGTGTACATGGAGGCCGAGCCAAGTGGAAATGTGAGACGAGTGTACACAAACATTCTCAACGAATTGCCGTAGAAGAGTGATATGTGGACATTGTGCTCGGTTCAAGTGCTGTACCTCACCGAAAAAGTACGCCAAGCCCATGATCTGGCATTTCCGTCAGTGTTACGTTCCATTGCACGGAACAAAATATCCAACATCACTCCACTACCACTGAGATCTACCGGTGGCATGCAAACCGCCTACCAATTCCTGTGGAAGTGGCTCACAAAACGACGCAAGGAGGATGTAGATCACAGCAAAATGCTCATTGCGTCCACAAATCAGTTGGTCGATGAACACAATGCGGCAGCGCTGGATCTGTTTCCTGGTGAATGCTTCAATCTTCTGTCAGTGACACCCGTGCAACTTGATCTTGGACAGAACTCAGAATCTGAAATCGCCAGTACTATCGTTCCCGAGTTTGCATATCAGTATCTTCCTACTGGAGTAGCGCCTCATAACTTGGAATTGACGATCTGTGTGCCCGTTATGGTAATTTGGAACTTTCTGGCAGTGCCAGCCAATTACACTCCACTGTATGGTACATACACAACAGCAGTGCCAGCCACTCACAAACGTGCGGGCGCTCAATTTCAACTCTAATCCATAGTCATTCTCGGCGCCGCGGCTCTTATTGGTTTGCGGGCCGTTTACGAGCGATAGCAAGCAGCAACGGCTGCCACATCCCCCGACGTCACCCGAATTCAGCCGGGCGCAGCGCCGCCCGCGGTCGAAGGCCGTTTCCTCTTGTCTCTCCATTATAATGATTTACTCGACAAAAGGTGTGTGTTGTTGATTGATGGGAGGCGTTTCCCCAAAAACTCCCCTTCTATGCTCCCTTCAGCGCAGGTAAAAAAGGCGTTTCGCGCAAAGCTTCCCTTCCACTCAACCAATTCAGCAGCAGTGGCAGCAGCAGCATCAGCACCAGCAGCAGCAAAGGTCAAAGCTCATTGTCTGCTGCTGCATGTTGACTGCCGCAGCTGCTAAGTGGCTGGCACTGCAGTCATTTTGGCAGAGCCAGCCAATTACAATCTACTGTAATCTACACAGACAACTGCATTGCTCGCCAATATCATTCGTGCAGGCGCTGAATTGAAACTCTATTCCATATTCACTTTCCGCGCCGCGGCCGTCATTGGTTTGTAGGCCGTTTGCGAGCGGTAGCAAGCAGAAAGGGCCTGCATATACCCTAAAACCACCCCTATTCAGCGGCGCGCAGCGCCCGCCGTGGCCGAAGACCGCTTCTACTTGTCTCAACACCCCACTCTAAAGCACTTAAATGCGGATGGGGGGGTGTTGTTGACTGATGGGAGGCGTTGCGCCACCAAACGCCTTTGCAAGCCCCCGTAAACACATGCAAAACGCCCACTTCATGCAACGCCTCCCTACCATTCATAATATTCAGCAGCAGCGGGAGCAGAAAAGCTGGATGCTTGGTGGCTAGCACTTTCATAATGACTGCAGTCGGCCAGCTACAGAAGGCAACGTGTCACGCTTTACAATCATTGCCTGTTACTGCAGTCAATTTAGGGACATATAGATAATGACCTGTCGCTCTAGTGTCCATAGGACCGCTGAACTCATATGAGGTCGAAACAATCAACTTTACCTTTAACTTTAGTTATTTTGATTGGATGTTTTTGCCTTTTTTAGTCTGTATAAGTTATGAAACACGTTTTTTGTGTAGTAAAAATTCTAAGCTTCTGCTGTTTATGCTAGGTGAGAAGCAGAAACGTAACAAAAGCAGATGGTTTAGTACCAATGTGCTGTTAAAATATGCCTAATTTTCTAAGAAGCTTCAGAAAACAAGCTCATTTGATATATAGAACTTACTTTTGATTCAAAACCACCGTTTTTGAGGGGTGTATGAAAGTTTCAAAAACCTTCAAAAAACTATCATTTGGCGACATTTCATCCGGGCGGATATACACTAGCTACTCTATGTGCTGCGGCGCCCCGGGGTTCTACGAACGCTATTGCGAGTGTAAGCAAGCAGAGTGCTCGGAAAGCCTCCGAACGCTACTAAATGAACAAAGCTACACAAACAACGTGGCGCGGAGGGCCGTCCGCGGCTTCTTCGTGTCTAATCTAATTAAGAATTTCTGCAACAACGACCTTTACACCCCCTAAAAAATTAGTAAAATGCACGATTTGGTTTTTTTGCGCAATCTGCGCAAGCATCCAAAATCGTGCTTTATGCTCATTTTGTCAACCTTTTTGGTGCGCCAACTTTCTATGCCAATGATAATCAAACGTTTTGCACCTCCAAAACGTTTGATTTTCAGGGTTGTGAGCGCTCAAGCTACCACTCTTTCCTGCAGGAAAGAGGCAGACGTCACAACTGCAGGAAAGAGTGGTAGGGCGGAAGGCCCTTCTTACCCTTGTATCCGGTAAAAGAACAGGGCTCAATAATATTGACATGCTAGGCACCAGATGAACATCGACTGCAATACTGATAGAGATCGTTCACTCTGCAAACCAAGTTTCACGTCATGGCTATAGTTGCTTTCCCTGACCGTACTAGGACCTCAGGCGAGTTCAGATTCCATAATTTAAACAATATTGTATGAATAGGTTCTCATTCCTTAATCCAGCTGTTTCCCGAACCCATTACAATACATCAGACGAGATCATATCCAAATAAGTGCTAGTACCACATGTGCAAGACCATTGCTGGGATGCATCTGGAGAAAGACTTTCCATAGTCGCCAGTATCTCCCTGTACCATAGTATACGCCGTATGGTCTTTGTGGTGAACGTCTTGTAAATATTGCCATACCCAGAGAGGTATTACTCAGACGAAAATTAGCAGGTACTGCAGGTACGGAACTTGAAAGTGATCGTAACCAACAAAACGAGACTTGTGCTATTGGATCAAATATTTATATAGATGAGTTTGGCAAGTAATACAAGAACAAAAACTGTTATAGTGGAATCTGTTGTATTTCACCTATTCTCAACTCTGGATCAGGTAACCTTCTTCTGTTGCCTTTATCGAATGGCAAAACCTTCTTAAGGAACTGGGTGACCGTATAAAAATTGCTGACTTACGAATATTTCGAACGAGTAGCTTACGTTTGTGACTTTCGGTCACAATAAGAAGGCTTGCAGATGGCTCTGGTTTGGACGTTTTTATTGCTAAGAAAATAACGATTTCAACAACTTATCATTTGCACAAGACATTGTTGATGTGAATGACAACTATTTGTAAATAGAGTTTCACATGCGAAGAAAATCTGAGATGATCAGCAGAGAGCAGGCTTTTCTAGACACCGCGAAAGCGCATTATTTTTAGATTTACATATAAATTACCTTCGATTGAGTAGAGTTGGCTCCAGAATTAGTTTTAACCTGTCTACCACACCCATTTTTATTTTACTCTATCTCCTGAAGGGAACAGTTCCCTATTGTTCATGAGTACCTGCTCTCAAAACCAAGTTGCAATCTTTTGTGACATACTGTCCATATGACATAACAAAATGCTTATTTCAGAGATGTTCTGACCAACCACGTGGACACGTTAGCTCTGAAGAACAGGTTACGTACTACTTACAACGGTGAAAGAGACATCACACGGTACAGGAAAGATCAAACAGTCATGAAAGATTCTCGAAAGATGCATGCCAAGTCATCATAGGTACCCTAGGTTCATGCCAGATCATGAGGACCATTCCAACACTAGCAACCACGCATCCAGAAGCACCGAACCTCAAGAACACATAGAAGCTAAAGTGCAGCAAGAACTCTCATCATCCTAGCACAGGGCTGATCTAGACCGCCAACGTCTGCCTTGGCGTCTTCAAAATGCTAACAATGAAGCACGAATGAACTTCAGAGGTAACAGCAGAGACAAACGTGGCCACTACATGGCATCACACTGCAAAGATGAGTCATCAAAAGTTTTTCGTGCTCTTCGTGCAGGTTGGGAAGAACTTTTGAGCCATTACAGATACACCACACTACACTTAATAATAAGCAATTATCAATAATTTCTATAAAACTACCATCGTTTACGCGGAAACGCGAGGCATTAATACTTAGGAGTCGTTCATCGCCAATTATAAAGTTTCAGAGACAGCTAAGTAATCACGGAAAGAGAGTAAAATTTACTTTCTCGTCACAACCACTTTGATAACTGTGGAGCAATATCACTAGGTGGGAAATCCTCTCAAGGTGTTGTCGGCTTTGCTCTCTTGCGAGTTATGCACAGCGACAGGGCTCTCCGTATCACACGGTGTTCGGGTGTAAAAACCGACGTGGCTTCCGGCTATACCGAGGGAGGTGTTACCGGGAATCGGGTTACAAGCCTGCAAACTTAGTGCATTGGTCCATACAAGCGGTGTCCCGGTCCATGGAAAATCCAGGAGGAAAAGGGAAAACAGGGAAGAAACCAACGGTACAACCGGTAATTCGTGCGGAAATCCGAAAGAGACCCGTTGATGGGGGTTTTGCTTATTCAGCCAGCACAGCAGAACTAAATACTCATTCGAACTGCTATCTGTTATCAGAATAGAAAATACGCAATCTGGGAAATCAATTGAATACTGGGCAAACCCACGGGGTATGACAGACCAGCAGTTCTGGTTGATACTGTGCGGGAGAGTATAACGAGACCGAATGCGGTGAAAACCCAGGAGAGGTTGGTCATTTTGCACAGGCGATAAACTCAGAGCCGAGTCACGGCTTATCTTTATTCCGCTGTGAAACAGCAGGGCCATACTCCCTTAAGCTTTATTGGTTTATAATAAAACTAAGTATAATTCTACTGTAGTGTGCCACATTTGTGGTCCACACATTTGTGTCGTTGGGCAGAGTGGCTGGCGACGGCGCAACACGACACGTGTGAATCATGTCAGCCATGAACAATATCCGTACGCATACCCCCCGTCCATCTATTCCAGACATTATATAAATCACCCACGAAGGTTTCAAGAAACCAACTAAAATTCACATCGAATTTAACCCAAAGTTTTCAGGAGTCCACTCATTCCTGAGTTGAACCGATGCCACGTCGGTACTCAATCTTTCATGATCCACCCAGCCTACAGGATACGCGTATACGCATTGCTCTACAATATCTACCTCCGTAACTTACGAATTCAGAAACTTGTATGAACGAGCTTTTTATTGAGAGATGATTCATCGAAAACGGGTTTCATCATTCTTGTCGTTGACAAGCTCGACAGCTGCAATATTCTTCACTTGTTAATTGAAAAGATCCATCAAGAAATCGGATCTATTTTATCGGGAAACAGATATGCATTTGCAACTCTTTTCGACATATTGACTTGGAACCCATCTTGGTGAATTATACGCCTCTAAGAAGGACATCTGGTGACTCGGTTAGTTTTAAGAAGGGTTTAATAGTGTGCATCATGTTTAGAGCCGATATAAATGTTGACCCGCTGAGGTAGTGATTCGAACACGTAGGAAACGGCAGAGTCAGCTCTTGGTTGACAAGAGTTGTGAACGAGAATTACATATTGTGGGATGAACTCTAGTTAGTTTTATTTATTATTTTACACCTATTTCTTGGATGGTTCGTACTTATTGCGACGGCTTACCCACCACCACACCAGTAAACCATGCCCAGCAAATGTTCTCTGGCTCTAGAAATTGTCGCCTTCGCAAGTTGTCTACTCCTCCAGCAAGGGTAAATAGGGTGTAGACGGCTGTAAAATAAAGAGACCCTTCATAGGGCGTGTTGCACCAACCATTTTGGTCTCGCTTTCGTAACAGGTTTGCCGTCAGCATCGTTGTTTCGCCTCCTTAATCTCCTGAATTGTGGTACAACCACGTGGGTGTCGAGTACTAGGTGAGTTGTATTGAAACGGATCTTCGGACATGAGTGAAGGACTACGTTCATATAGAGGTAGTACGAAACGATTGGATGCGTCTCAGATGAGTGAGGGAGAGGCCCTGGATGCGATGTGAGGGATCGCCCGGAGTCCTGTGCTTACCTAAATGGGGAATCTTGTATGAATGGTCTTTAGCTCTGTTGGGAGTGTGGACGTAGTGGAATACGTGTCCGGTGAGCGAAAGTTTACGTCGATAATCTCCTAAACCGGTCACACACACGTGTACGGTTTGGCCAGGCGTGTGGGCCACAATAGTTGTTTAAGTTTTTGCTAAGTTTCTAGACTAGTGTCTCAGAGCGATCGCACTTGACCTACGGCCTCATGGCCGCTGTCGGTAATTAAAGGAAAGCAGGTTCGGCTCTACTCAGATTTGCCAACACGCGACTGCGACTCAACTCCTGACAACATCCGTGTTGCTTTGGGCTTGACTACCCGTTCTGACTCTCTGAAGAGTGAGCCCGCGCTAACGGTTTTGTGTATTGATTGTCTATTTCTGTTGTCCATTGTACCGTTTCTTCCCTGCCCTGTCTTACAGGTTGCTATCGTCCCAGTGATAAAGATTGGCCTTGTTTTCCTCCCTTCGCTCGATTTACGTCAGGGTCATTTCCTTTGGTGCGGGCCCTCTAACACCCCTTTTTCTCTTTCAGGACCTATCTTTCGTACACACGGATACCTTATACTCCATTTGCAAGTTAAAAAGCAGTCACTCCGGGTTACATTCGTCCAGTGCCGATCTTATCGGCGCCCTCAATCACCGAGTCTACCTTTTACAGGGGAAAGCATTCGGACACTTTTGGTGTTCATCTCCACCCGCACGGTTTTGCACCACACCTGGCAGTGCGTTTGCATAATCTTTGGAGGGAACGTAGCGAGAGCTCAACATGAAGGGCGAAAGTTTGGTAACCGAATGAGTGTGGCAGCACCAAACCACTAGGAGCGCCAGATATCCAGGCTGGGTAACCGTAACCAACTGGTAGACTTGGTCGTACGTTGCACACAGGCTATTAAAGCCAGAAGAGTCTTAGCTAAACCAGAAGGCCGACTGAAAAAACCAAATAATAACACACTTAGCCAATGGGGTGCATGGCTTTACCATTCTTGGAGAAGGAGCGCTGCACCCACCTTAAGGGTAGGTGAAGCTCAATGTCAGGTGCACCGTACTACGTGGCATACAATGGGGCCGGCCCTAGTTTCATGGACCTAAGCTACCGCAGCAAGGTGTTACTACCTACCTAAAATCAATAATTAAATTAGCACTCTAATTGGTTATCTCTTCTATCCAATGTGGCATACTAACCAATCGGTACAGCTTGCGTTGCACTTCTCACGTGGTCAGACCTCACCGTATTACATTATTACCCCATGTTTACCTCTTTTCCTCTCCAATAAGTAGGGCAGCTTTCTGCTATCCATCATTTGTGCTCTACCGTGCTCGCACTTGCAAAATCTCGGAGAACCGACACTTTAAAGGTCACGAAAAGCAGGCTTTGCTCCTACACCCAACCTATTTGTCTCATTCCCCGAACCTTTTTAGCGCAAATTTAACTTAGTACAGGAAGATCCCAAACGTGTTCGTAGCGTTACCTGACTTCGAGCATTGCAGTACACTTCGATAAGAATATTTCAATTGAAATTATGACTGATTCAAAGAACTGATGTTTGACGTAGTAACTTAGAGCTCGTAGATCTATAAAAATTGAATGATGAATGACACTTGAACAGTTGACAAAGCATATTCAAACCATGAAAGCTCTGATGTTGGATATTGTTGGTCGCGAATGTTGCAGAATGTGCCAGACATTGCTGGAACACACGTGTAGAATGTTCCAGTAGTGTCTAGCACATTGCAAGCTTTGTTGGCCCAGCAAAGACTACAGTATTTTAGTGATGCTGGCGCAAATTGTCGCTTTATTATTGGTTAGTGTGCAGCTCCAGAGGCTTCTAGAAGCCAATGGAGTAACCTAGACGCACACATGAGTAACTAGCAAGTAGAAATGCGTATTTGGCTCGTTTGTAGTGCCTCTAAACACTACAAAAAGAGGTTCTGAGCTTCGGACTTCGGTCTGAACTCACCTCAACAATCGACCAACATCTAAGCCCCACCCCCTATCCACCTTCAGCCACTTCAACTATCATCAACAACCAGTGAGGCGTTCGCCGCTGGATAAAGGGCTTCTAGTGAGGCGTGTGCCGCTAGTTGTCCAATAGGGTGGGGAAGTACCGTCGCTAAGACCGGTTGAAGCGCCTTAGGCGTGGATGGGAGACGGGTAGTGTGTACCGAAGGTGTTTCTGTCGTCTTTGAGCCCCACCGGAGCTTTGCTCGGATAACGGTGTCGGTCTAAAGACCTGGTGATTTCTGGACGGAAGTACTTGACGGGAAGCTATCCGCAGGCGACGTGCCGTGCAACCTTTCCTGCAAAGGGCAAGCTTGGGTATAGAGTGAAAGCATATCCCGCTGTTATTAGCTCTCCTCGGGAAGCCCTGTAAGGATTGTATGCGCCTGCTTCTTGTTAGTGCAGAGGTAGGTAGGCTGCAGAATCCACCTCACATCCGGAGTGTCTGACCGGAAGCCGAGGGTCTGACCCATAGTGATCCTTGACATAATTCTTGGGTTGCGCGCCGTTTCAACAAGAATTTAAGAAGTTTTATTTGAGGATTGAGCCTCTTGCTCTCCCTAGTGTTGTTATATTTCATCGAGTGGGTTTAGGTCTTTTGATCCCACTGTTTTCAACTTGTTTTGGGGCTTTTAGCTACGAAGAGCACCCTTTTGGCTTTTATTATTACAAACTTTTGGCCCCCTGCGTCACCGTCCCGTGATGGCGCCCACATGGTACTCTCCAGGAGGGAGCTCTTCTGACTCTTACGCTGCATTTACTTCTTATGACGGTTCTTCTATTGACGTCGTAAAGTTCTTCTTTTACTTTGAGAATGTTGCGATGAGAGGAAAGGCTGACGAGGACATGGCACTTGAGTTGCTTGGTTTCCTTGAGAACAAAGCCTTTGAGTTCTACTATGATTCTTATGCTGTTAATGTTTCACTTTCGGAGGAAGCAAAGGACTACCGCTCCGTTAAGCATGCTTTCATCGATGGTTTTGGAAAAGCCGAGGAGCCTGAGGAAGATATACGCCTTGCAATTTCTGCTAAATTGGATTATGCAGACTTGGTTTGTTCCTTGACCTATATGGACAACCTCTTCTTAAATGCAGGATTCCACGCTAAGGCTAAGTTTGGTGTTTTGAAGAAAGCTGTAATGGAATACGCTGATCTAGCCCAGTTCGTTGTTTTCCGTGGCGCTGATGATTATGATGAGTTGAAGGTTCAAGTGAAAGCCTTCGATGCTGCCCGGAAAGCAATGGGGAACTACGTTTCATTAAGTACCCCACCTAAGCGTATTGTCCAAAACCACAGGTCTTCTGAAGAAACTATCTCCCATGCTTTGGAGTCTAAGGTCGACAAACTCTCTGAGCAGTTTGCTCAGCTGTCATTAATGGTTAAGAAGATACAGACGGAGCGTCGAGACTACGAAAAGGCTTGTTCATACTGCAAGAAGCCCGGACATTATGCCTCACAATGTGACTCTAATCCGCACCGAGATACGCGATGCCCGCGTTGTGGGAAAATTGGACACTCAGAGATCACTTGTTGGCGAAGAATCCGACCCGAAGAAACCCGCAAAGTATGGGATACCAATGAGGAATCTAAAGAGTCAGCATCTGATCTTCAGAAAGGATCCGACCCCGTATCAATTGTCACCGAAAACGCCGGGAATGCTGATGTAGTGGCCACAACCAAGAGAAGTGCTGACGGTGAAGCGTTGCCTAAACAGCGCCGTTCAGACGGTGGTGAACCCATCCCACTTTTGCTCAATCCAACAAGATACGAAGAGAGAGTTCGTAGAAATAAGGTTCATGAACAGAAAGTCAAGAAGCCGAAACAGAGGAAGTCAAAGAAGCAGAGTCTTCAAGACCATGCAAGCAAATATAACGTTCTCACTGAGCTCGCGAATGCCTCTTCCGGACTAACCTTCGGACAAATTATCAGAGGAGACCCAGATGATGCGAAGAAAGAGATTCGTAAGCTCATCGGTCGCAAAAGCAATGTTCGACGCCCTTTTGTTGGGCCAGTCGGTAAGCAGCCTAGACGTTTTAAGGCGGTCCCCGTTATGATATATGGGACTGAGACTGAAGCTTTGCTCGACTCTGGACCTGTTCCAAACCTTATGTCAACCAAGCTGTGTGACAGGCTAGCACTGGAACCCAAGCATACGACGAAGAAGATAATTGTTGCCAATGGACAGAGCGCGGTGTGCAGAGGAATACTATACGATATCTCTATATCCTTCAGGGGCGTCTCTGTTCCATTAGACTTTCTTGTTATTGATGGTCCGCCATTCTGCATCATTGTGGGTTGTCCAACACTTGAATCGTTACAAGCCTGCCTTGACCTCGGAAATCAGCACGTGAAGATGAATATTGATGGAAAAACAGTAACACTTGGCTTTGAATATGCTTGCGTTGAGATTTCAGACTAAGAGGGTTTCCAGACGGATAGCGACGACTTCACTTCAGATTCTGACGCCGCTATTGACTCTGATACTGCTTCTGAAGATGACGAACAACTCGTGGTTGCTCTAACAGAAAAGAACCATGGCGAGACTCCCGAACTGATCCCGCAATTGGACATCAATACCGATGAGCAGCACAAGAAGTTACTCTTTTCAAAACTCTCGCACATTTCAGAGGATGAAAGAGACGACTTGGTTTCTTGTCTGAAGGACTCGAATGTAATCGCTTGGTCATTGAAAGACTTACGCCCAGACGATGTGCCTGGTTCTCACTCTTTCGAGTTGACAGTTGACAAACCAATCTACTTCAGAGCCAGGAGGATGTCGCCGAAGCACAACGAGTTCGTACGCAAGGAGATTGATCTTCTTCTCGAAGCTGGTATCATTACCCCTTCAGCCTCTGCTTGGTCGTTTCCAATTGTCATTGCCTCGAAGAAAGATGGAAGCGCAAGGTTTTGTGTCGATTACAGAGAGAAGAACAGA
Source organism: Gracilariopsis chorda (assembly GCA_003194525.1). Taxonomy (NCBI): domain Eukaryota; phylum Rhodophyta; class Florideophyceae; order Gracilariales; family Gracilariaceae; genus Gracilariopsis; species Gracilariopsis chorda. The sequence continues at coordinate 15,081 of NBIV01000404.1, forward strand.
GTCATGAAAGCTGACCGCTGGCCTTTGCCACGCATGGAAGAGATCTTTGACGAACTTGGAGGTTGCTGTGTCTTCACTACGCTCGACCTGTTCTCTGGATACTGGCAAGTCAAGATGTCTGAGGATTGCAAAGAGATGACGACCTTTGTGTGCAGATACGGAACTTTCATGTTCGAAGTCATGCCATTTGGTCTCATGAATGCCCCTTCCACCTTTCAACGGATGATGGATCATGTGCTAAGAGGACTTCCATTCGTTCGGGTTTACATTGATGACGTTGTCATAATCTCGAGAAGCCTCTGAGAGCACGTGATTCACTTGAAGGCTGTGATTGGTCGGATTGCGAAGCATGGATTGAAGCTCAAACTGTCCAAATGTTTCTTTGCACTATCGGAGGTGTCTCTTCTAGGCCATGTCATCAACGGAGATGGAGTGCACGTGGACCAGGAGAAGATTGCTAAGATCCAGGATGCCCCAATTCCTGCCACCACTACGGAACTACGATCTTTTCTGGGACTAGCCGCGTACTATCGAAGGTTCATCAGAAACTTTGCTGAGACCTCCGCCGTGCTTCACAGTGCTACCTCGGGGAATAAGAAGCTGAGTTGGACCGGAGAGATGCTAGAAGCTTTCCACGGTCTGAAGAAAAAGATGACTGAGCCTCCGGTACTTTCATTTCCAAACTTCGAGCAGCCTTTCATTGTGGAAACGGACTCCTCTAGTGTTTCACTCGGCGCAGTTCTCTCTCAGAAAAAGGAAGATGGGAAGATACATTCTCTGCAGTTTGCCAGTCGTACTATGACCGCTGCGGAAAAGAACTACTCGGCATGTGAAAGAGAAGCATTGGCAGTTATCTTTGCTCTCAAGAAGTTCAGATTGTATCTACTCTCGTCTGTTCCATTCAAGGTAATCACGGACCATATGGCTTTACGATATGCATTTCAGAAGCGCGATATACATGGACGCTTAGCTCGCTGGCTAGACTTTCTGGCCGAGTATGACTTTGAAATAGTGTATCGCGCAGGCAAGGAGAATGGCGCAGCAGATTATCTGTCAAGGATAGTTCACGGAGACGAGGTCGAGCCGTTAGAAGATGAAGGCGACCTTGCTTGTATGGCTGTTGAGCCTGACGACTTCTCCAGTCTTGAACCATAATACGCAAACATTGCGCACTTCTTGTGTGGTCTGCCTACAGATGAGACTGATGCACGTCTCCGCCAAGCAATCCGACGGAATGCGAAGAAATTCCTGGTCTGGGAAGGAAAATTGTTCAGAAGGATGCCAAACGCACTGCGAGTTGTTCCTGTTATTGGTCGGCGACAGATCATTATCAAGTCATTTCATGATGAAATTGGACACTGGGATTTGAAGACTACAAGGAAGTTCATCACTGAGAGATACTGGTGGCCCACTATGCATGAAGATATCGGCAACTACGTCAAGAGTTGTGACGAATGCCAGACACTCGCACCACTACCAAGGTATTACAGCAACCTTCGGACTCCCATTTCCTCTCTCTTTGACGTCTTCTCGATTGATTTTGCAGGTCCTCTTCCGACTACCGAATCCGGAAACCGTTTCATTCTGGTTTGTGTTGAGCATTTGACTGGTTGGCCACTTGCCGTAGCGACAAAATGGTCTACGTCACAGGAGGTCATAGACTTCGTGAGAAAAGAGATCATTGCCGTGTTTGGTTTCCCTCGTATCGTGGTGTCGGAGAATGCTACATGCTTGACTTCTAAGTCGCTCGTCTCATTCATGGAGGACCATGGTATCAAATGGAAAACGGTCTTGGCGTACGCCCCCATATCCAATGGCCGAGCTGAAAGGATGGTTGGTACTCTGAAAAGAGCAATAGGAAAGAAAGCTCTGGATAATCGTTCAAGTTGGGACGAACACCTGCCTTCGGTTCTGTACGGATACCGGCGCAGACATCTTGCCAGTGGGATCTCTCCGTTCGAGTTGCTTTACGGCGTGAAACCACGTATGACCTCCGAGGAAGGTGGTGTCGTGGCACGAGTTGGGGACTCCTCCGACCGGTTCCGCTGAGTGGAGCTGCTCGCATCAAGGAATCATAGAGCTAAACGTTCTGCTCAGAGGCCTTTGAAGGAAGTTGATGCAGTCTCCATTACGAAGTTTGAAGTCGGTGATCTGGTCCTTGTGGCTCGTGGAAAGGCCCTGAACACTACCGTGAAATGGCCTGCGTTTTCCTCTAAGTACTTTGGTCCATGTCGTGTGCTGAGGGCTCACCATCCAAGGTACACGTTGGTTTCTCCACACAACCGGTAAACTCGCCATGGAATACACGCCTGTCGTTTGAAGAAGTATATTGCGCGCCCGATGGAAGGTTAGGTTTTCAGGTTGCCGCGGCGTGGCAACCCTTGAGGTTGGGGTTGTGTTGGTCGCGAATGTTGCGGAATGTGCCAGACATTGCTGGAACACACGTGTCGAATCTTCCAGTAGTGTCTAGCACATTGCACGCTTTGTTGGCCCAGCAAAGACTACAGTATCTTAGTGATGCTGGCGCAAATTGTCGCTTTATTATTGGTTAGTGTGCAGCTCCAGAGGCCTCTAGAAGCCAATAGAGTAACCTAGACGCACACATGAGTAACTAGCAAGTAGAAATGCGTATTTGGCTCGTTTGTAGTGCCTCTAAACACTACAAAAAGAGGTTCTGAGCTTCGGACTTCGGTCTGAACTCACCTCAACAATCGACCAACATCTAAGCCCCACCCCCTATCCACCTTCAGCCACTTCAACTATCATCAACAACCAGTGAGGCGTTCGCCGCTGGATAAAGGGCTTCTAGTGAGGCGTGTGCCGCTAGTTGTCCAATAGGGTGGGGAAGTACCGTCGCTAAGACCGGTTGAAGCGCCTTAGGCGTGGACGGGAGATTGGTAGTGTGCACCGAAGGTGTTTCTGTCGTCTTTGAGCCCCACCGGAGCTTTGCTCGGATAACGGTGTCGGTCGAAAGACCTGGTGATTTCCGGACGGAAGTACTTGACGGGAAGCTATCCGCAGGCGACGTGCCGTGCAATCTTTCCTGCAAAGGGCAAGCTTGGGTATAGAGTGAAAGCATATCCCGCTGTTAGTAGCTCTCCTCGGGATGCCCTGTAAGGATTGTATGAGCCTGCTTCTGGTTAGTGCAGAGGTAGGTAGGCTGCAGAATCCACTTCACATCCGGAGTGTCTGACCGGAAGCCGAGGGTCTGACCCATAGTGATCCTTGACATAATTCTTGGGTTGCGCGCCGTTTCAACAAGAATTTAAGAAGTTTTATTTGGGGATTGAGCCTCTTGCTCTCCCTAGTGTTGTTATATTTCATCGGGTGGGCTTAGTTCTTTTGATCCCACTGTTTTCAACTTGTTTTGGAGCTTTTAGCTACGAAGAGCACCCTTTTGGCTTTTATTATTACAACTTTTTGGCCGCCTGCGTCAACGTCCCGTGATGGTGCCCACAGATATGTAACCTCTGCAGACCATCCCGCTGGTTGTTTTCTCGAAACGTAAAAGCGGTGTTGCTCTGCAGCCAGTTTCGTTGTATAAATATGTTCTAGATATTCATTGATTTATACTTAGTGAATTGTCCCGAAACTTGTAAGCAATAAATAACTAGAAATAAATTTCATGACTCCTCACCCGTTACTGGGAGTGATAAAGAAAAAGAGATGAGCCAAACTATCTCACTATTTTTGCGGATAGAGAAAACTTGTCCTGCTCTCTAATCATCCCAAAAGTTAAAGACAACGGTTTGAAATGCTACATGTGGTGCTGCGTTCATGTGTTTAGCAAATAGAAAGGAGACTGATTTCTTTCTCCGTGCATTTGGAAAGAAACAGAGAACGCAGCGCGACCCCGATTTCAATTTTTTCAATTCATTCATCTAAAACTATTATTTTAAGCTTTACGTAGCAAATAGAACTCTTCTTCTGGGCCGTCTCAGCTCTCGATAAGACCAGTTTATTCCTGAGGCGTATTAATTTACGACACTCAATTCATATTTTGATAATCGCTACCAACAGCAGAGTTGCACTGTAGTCGACAAAAGCCTTGTTTTGTTATTTTTTTGAAACTGTCGAACCATTGGGTGCCCTTTACGCGTTAAATGACGGTAAAAAAGTTACTATTACGGTGTTGAGGCTCTCCGTAACTACATGTATCCAACCGTAAGAGATGCTTGTGTTTGCCCGAAGTTTCTGTCCTAAATCAACGGCACAGCAGGGTCTTAGGAATCAGCGGGAGCCTTTGGCCCCTTTCTACACTAGAACGTTTCAAGGTGCATACTGTCTAATATACCTTGAGTTTGAAGGATTTCCCATTTTCTAGGACGCCGACAGAGCTGTTCAAAACCTCACTCATTTTGGAGTAGCTGAAAAGCGACCCCAGCTTTTGACCCAAATACCCAACTCAAGCATAAAAATGCACAGTCGCCAATGCCCCAATATTGCCATCATCAACACCATTTCTGACGAGGACGACGCTCTTGAACTTTTTGTGGCAAACTATCTCTTATCAACGCAATGGCGTTCAACAGCAGTTTTGACAAATGTATATTGGCGCGGTGGGTCCGAAGGACGAATGTGGGAACGTCGAAGAAAATCACCCATATGGTTCTTTGATCATGACGTAGCCAGCGACTACATGGCAGTGCATCATGGAGGAGTACTTTCCGAATTACCTACTCCTTCTTCCAGAAAATATCCAACGACCTCCGACCACTTATAGGAAAAGCACTTCAAAATTCGCAAGGCTCTTCATACAGATATCAAATTCGCTGCTTTCTTTCTTTACTTCGTTGTTTCAACTTGCGAAAGAGGTGCTGCTCAGCATAAAAATTCGTCCAATGTATCTGCAACTGCCGGCTCTGTGCCAAAAGCAACTGCCCAACGACACTGCGACATGGTTTTGTTTCCTGCACTTGAGCAGAACATTGCCACTGCAATGAGAGGTTGTCAGAACATCAGAAGGCTTCAATAATGTAGTGGTGCGATCGACGGAATGCACATCAAATGGACTGCATGTCCCCAGCAGCAATACTACGAGTTTCGGTGTTATAAAGGGTACCCAAGCATCGTACTATTTGCTGTTGTCAGGGCAATTAGGAAGAATATATATATAGAAATTGAAGAACCAGGGCTTCTGGGGACTTATACTATCTAAAAACGTTCACGCTTAAAGCGCAACATAACCGAAGGTGTTTGGTTGCGTTCTAATATTCCGAATCTTGTCGAAGAGAATGTTTCTGTTCGCTCCTACATCATTGGCGATTTTGCGTTTCTATTGAGTGAGAAAGTGATGAAAAGTTGTACAAAAGCCGAGGCAGACGCCAATGTGGTATTGAATACAGGTGACACGGTGACGTAAAAAATAAAAACGGTAGATCTTGCTTTTGGTAATGTAGTGCAACGCCTCAGGCAGGGGAAAGAGACAAAACAGCCAAGAAGACGTTCACGATCTTCCTCTTGCGAGGTTAGCAAAGTAATTGGAGCAACTCCAGGGGAGCTCACCGCAAGACGGGTGGTGAACCGAGAACAACCGGTCAGGCAGTACCTAGGCCTATACGCAAGTACGAAGACCCTCCAGATCCGGACTAGATCCACCAGTGTGGCGAAAGGAGGACCAATGTGAAACAGCGTAAGCCAAGAACCAACCAACGACAAGAAAACCAAAAGGGGATAAGAGAAACCACGTATGTGGAGAAAATACAATATACCAAAAAGCAAACTTAATACTGGGGCCAGTACACGACGATGTTCAAAAATCGGTGGACAGAAAGATCGGTTATACTCCAAGCGTATCTCTACCCGATGACCCTATTCGCCTCTCTAACGAAAAATTTCTGGCCAAGTGCTCAATGTGAATTGGGTATATCTATTGCTCTAATTCCCTGCACAATTACCGGAATAGAATCGCAGCGCAACTCTACCGCAGTGTTCACATGTAACCTATTGCACACAAAAGTCTGCCGTGGTGCTGACCAGATGTGGATATCAACCTTTCAAGGCTGTACAATGGCAACGTCTCAAACTTGCGACCCCCTCCTCCGATCTTCTATTCTGATTCCAGCGATCACGAGGCTTTATCGTACCTGGTCATGATTGGAATAATACCCAATGGGACAGGAACAGAGCCTGCTCACGAGCGACTTGGCTCAAAAAAGGCAAACGAGGCAATCTCAACCGTGATTTCCATGCTGCCCTTACACGTTTCATGCGAGACTACTTCGCCGCAAACCCCCTATCCTCCGATGTATCATTTGAAAGGCGTTTCAGACTGCCACGCACATTATTCAAACGGTTGTATCAGGAACTCGACGGGGATGGTATCTTTGTTTGAAGGAAGGATGCGCTGCAACACGGGGGGTTCATCCTCTACAAAGAATGGTAGCTGCAATTCGCATGCTCTCCTATGGTACAGCAGTGGAAGTTTTAGATAGGTATGTCAGAGCATTCAGGCTTGCAGTCACTAAAGTCGTTCTGTTCTACCGCTATCCGTATGTTCGGTGTGACACGTTCAGGTCTCTGCTTAGCAATCCTTAAACGCACCTGTTTACCAACGTATTGTGACGAGAGGGAGTAGTTACATCGGCGTGAAGCACCGCAAAAAGAACGGCGTCCGGGGGGCACCACCCCCGGCGTATGGACGGCAACGAGGCCGTAGAGCGCTTATTTGCATCTCCGCGGGTCGTTATCGCCTCTCAGGCCTCCTTAGCGAGTATTTCTGCACCACCCATGGGCAAAGGAGCTGTCACTAAAGGGGTGCTTTTGCACTGTCTCTAATGACCATGGCGAGCAGATGACGATCTGCTTAAATTGTTCGTCTCGTCCGTCGACTCCATTTCGAGTGCCGTAACTTCCGCTAGTGCGACCATGGCGCGCTTGAGCGCTTGTGCAACATGCGACGCCCGGATTGCAGAGAAAAACTGAGCAGTCGCCAGAAGAATGGCGGCTTATGGGCAAGAGAACGCTGCGATAGCATTTCGCTTTTCTAATACTTCTGAATTTCGCTTCGCTGACTCCGCCAGTATGCGCACAGCTTGCGTTGTGAGTTCTTCTTGACGGACTAGCTTTGCGCTCCGGGCGCCCTGACCGTACCGTTCAGCATTTGTTGTCGGCATCGCGGCTTCCTGCTCCTCACTATTTTGTGTAGAAATCTCTCCGCTTGACTTCAATTGACTCTCGTCTGGCTGCGTTGCTTGCGTTGCAGTAATAGAGCTGCCAGTAGAAGGCACGCACGACCACTTCGAATGATTTCGAAGTACTTTCCAGTCTCTGTAGTGAACTCATTTGTCCTTCTTGAAGTTCTTGTAGTCGTATTCCATTCTTTTGGTGTGCTCAAGGTGAATGGCGACTGCCATTGAAACTAAGACGTCGTCGTCAACCCCAGTGGGATTGCAAGCGCGCACTTTGCCAAGTGAGACCAAGAACTTCTGCACATCGGAAGGCATATCGCTAAAATTCTTCTTTATGCTCGCCGCACCTTGGTACTCATATTTGTTTTCCAGCCCGAGTTGTCGTTTGGGACCCTTCTCAATAAAATGGCAGCGGATGGTGTCTTGGAATACTTTGCATGTCTGGTCCGTACCGGTTATTGGATCTTCAGACGCTGCAATCCATGCGCGAGCAAGGACATCATTCTCCTCGGCATCCCAGTTCTTCCAGCGCCCCATGGATGACAGGATGCAAGTGCGAGCAGAATGCTTGCAAGTTGCGCAGCGGGTAACATAACAGCTTCGAGGGGTTTGCATTGGTTTACAGTTTTGCTGGGGGGCTACAACTGCGTCACTAGCCAATCTGGTGGGGGTTCGTGTCATATCTAATCCATAGAATAGAGCAGAATGCCGGTCTAATGAGGGTTCGAATAGATCCAGGTCGTGCTCTACTGTATTGGGAAATGCTTTCAATAGATTAGCAACCTGTGGGGTAGAGTGACGGTTTTTTGTGAGGACTGAAAATTTGTCATTGGAATGGAGAATAGACGCCCGCTAGAGATGCTCTATGCGACGCAAAGGCGGATAACTATACGTGAGCTAACACGGCTTACACTCTGAAATTGGTGTATAGACCGTCAAAGTGAAGTATATCGAGCCCGAAACCTCTTAGTTGAGTACAGGATGTTTAATGAGGAAACAGAGCTAAGCCTGTTCATTGGTACAGTTGGCATAGGTCCTGAGAGTAGGCGCCCCGACTGCGAAAATATCTACTAAAAATATCTAAATGAACGGCAATACTCGCACGGCCTTCTTGACCAAGCGCACAACACGTGCGCACATCACTCACATAGCAGCGCTTGACTACTCTGTATGACGTTTACAGCACGATCGCGATCAGATAGCATTGAGGTGTAATTCCTCGGTAGCAGCAGTACAACTCATATATCGTACTATGCATGTAGAACATCGACGAAGATAGTCGGTAATTTGGGTAAGAATTTGGCTTCGAATGGTAATTTGTCCAGGAATTTGGCTTCAAATGAACAATGATAAGGAATGTTTTATTGTAGTTCTATAGATTAATACTACGTTTACTGCTATCTCTACAGAGCGTCCACTTTCAATAAAGAAAAGGTCTATAAAAACCTTCTCTCTCAGACGAGAGACACAAGGGCGACCAAGTTCGAACTTCAGACCTTTCTCAGACCTCGGGGGCCCCCATCTTCATCCTCTTTCAACAACAATCAACCTGTCCGTTCCGTCATATTATTATATAATAATATACCCAAATACAAAAGTAAGTTATTTTAATCAGTATAACCGCTACAAAGTCGTAGCATCGCACTAACCAATACTACTTTAAGTGTCTGAGCAAAAGAAAAGTCCCCCAAAGGAAGAAATAAGTAAGGAAAAATTTATTTTACCACCTTCGATTACAGCCGATGATTTATATGAAGACGATGATGTATCAGACTTTGAAGATGTATCTGTAAAAGAGGTACCTATACCACGCACTGACAAAAGCAACTTTTGCAACTACTGCAACAATAATAAGAAGGAAACATCTTGGGGAGAGCACAACGTTTCTCAGGAACATTACGTCGCGCTATCGAAGGCGTTCAACTTTAAACTTTATTGTGACTATTGCCGTCATCTATTCAACTCTACATTCGAGTACTACGCGCACTTACGCGTTGCAGAGCATATCAATCGTCGACGCAGGGTGGCGCAAGTGTACCGCGCGGCTCGTAAGGCTCATAACGCTCCCCCGCTAACGAGGACCACTGGGGCAGTACCTCCATTTGGAGTTGTGAAAGAGATACTTAAATTTCTTAAACGTCAGTAACCGTTCACGGTACATATGAATAAAATTTAATTGATTTTCTGCATTTTACTACTTGTGCACAATTGCCTCTACAGTACTCCAGAAGAAATAGAAAACTAATTAGAAATCATTTCTATTTATTAATCTATCGTCAAACGTATCTTGTACTATAGAGAGCCAAAATACAGTAGCCATTACAGAATAGAAATACGAATAACATTAAGTATACTCAATTTTCTAATCAAAGAGCTATCGGCTACTCTCTAACAGACCAGTACAGTACTACACATCAAGTAGATATTCAAATAGCACAAACAAATATAGTAAAATACACATTTCAATTGAAACATCAATACGACACAGTTTATTCAGGGACAGGATCAGACATAATCCTAATTCTAGTTGTAGAGACCGAAAACGATAAGTATTATCTATGTTGTAGTAGCACCAAATAACAATAGCCCAATTAATTAAATGCAATCTCTCTAGAACCAAGAAGTATATTATTTACTCTAAACCCCTGAACACAAAATGGAAGGAGATCTACTCGAACTACAAAATAGGATTAATATATTATCCCAACAAATGAATCAAGTAATGCAAGTGAATAATCATCTGAGTAATGCACTCAATCAAAATATGCACAACACGGATGCCTTAAAAATAGGCAAGCCAGAAAAGTTTTCAGGTAAATATGCAAGGTCATGGTTACAATCGTTAGAAAATATATTTTCGAACGTAAACGAAACAACCTCAGAAGAAAAGAAAATCAAATATGCAGTTAGCTTTATGACTGGCCAAGCCTTAGAATGGTGGGAACTTATAAATATAAACGATGAGATAAATATTGACTCATTCAATATATTCAAGAAATTGTTGTTGGAATATTTTGAACCAGCAAATAGGGAACTTAACGCAAGAAGAATACTATCCAGTATTAAACAAATGGGAAAGCTATATAGCGTCACAAATTATAATAGAGAATTCACAAAGTGGTTATTGCAAGTACCAACAATGTCTCTTGAAGAACAAATATTTCTATATAGCAAAGGGCTTAAACAGAATATTCGCATTGAACTTGAAAGGGCAGAACCAAATAATCTACAAGAAGCAATGAATATTGCCGATAGAATGGATGCCATTTATTCTTCACAAAGGTTTAATTATAACTTTCGTCCCTATAATCAAAATAGAAAACGAAATAATAATGATGAACCTACTCCAATGGAAATTGGAAATATTCAACGTTTTAGTAATAAAAACAGACTAACGCCGGATGAAAGACAGAGACATATAAAAGATAATCTATGTTTCAAGTGCCATAGAAAAGGGTGTCGTCCTTGGAAGCATAGAGAGTTTAACAACTCAAAAAACTAGGAATGATGGATTCGGATCAAAACAAGGGACCCGAGTCCTTTAAGATTGTACAACATGAAATCGCAAAAAAACACAAAAACAACACAAAACCAAAGAAAAACACAAAAACAAATACAATTGCTTTATGTGCGTTTAAGAATAGAAATAAGTGTTCTAATCTACTCATATTTTCAGGAGAAGGTATGAAATTGAATAAAATGGAAAAGTGTAATATTCTAATTGATAGTGGGTGTGAAGATATTTGTATTTCAAAGAAGTATGCTGATCAGCTAAAATTAAAAAGAAAACCAAGTGAGGTTAAAGCAGAGCTTTGGGATGGAACATTAGTCCCCATGGATGAATGTTTAGACGTTCTTAATATCCAAATTGGTAAAGCTAAGTTTAAAACAAATCCATTCATAGTTGATTTAATCGGCTATGATGTTATTCTGGGAAAAACGTGGCTTAAGCAGTACAATCCACGAATAAACTGGAAAAGAAATACTGTACTAGTCAATATTGATAACAAGAACTTCTTTCTGGACGCAGAATCTGTCAAAAGACAGAGCTCCCGTGAAGAAGCCCTACTAAGTAAAAAACAGTTTGCAAAACTCGTGAAAAGGCAAAAGAGTAAAATATACCTTGTTACAATACACCCAAAAACGAATCAATGTGAGCAAGACATTGAGAAGAACATATCTGATTCAAAAGATGATGAATTACAGAGAATACTTGAGGAGTATAAAGATGTATTTCCAGAAGATTTACCAAAAGGTTTACCACCCAAAAAGGCAAGTTGAAATGGAAATTAAGATGAGAGATGACACCGCACCCGTAATGGGACCAATGTACAAACTATCTCCTAAAGAATTGAAAGAAATGAGAAAACAAATAAAACACTTACTTAGCCATGAATTTATTATGCCAAGCATAAGCCCTTGGGGAAGCCCTGTTTTATTTACTCCCAAAAAGGATGGTTCACTACGCATGTGCGTAGATTACAGAGCATTAAATAAAAAGACGATTAAGAATAATGTACCACTACCAAGAATTGATGAAGTGTGGGACCAACTTGGAAACGCCAAATACTTCACTACTTTAGACCTTAGAGCTGGCTATAATCAAATACGAATTAAAGAGAATGATATACCTAAGACAGCATTCCGTACAAGATACGGGCAATTTGAGTATTTAGTCACACCATTTGGCCTAACCGGCGCACCAGGTTGTTTCCAAACTTTAATGAACAACATATTTAGACCACATCTTGACGAATTTGTCATGGTTTACTTAGATGATATATTAATATACAGCAAGACAAGGAAAGAACATTTAAAACATCTTAGAATTGTTCTAGATACTCTACGAAAAGAGAAACTTTATGGGAAATTATCTAAGTGTCATTTTATGACCCAAGAAGTTGAATACCTCGGTCATATCATAACACCAGCTGGAATTAAGGTTGATAAAAGAAAGATAGAAGCTGTTGCTAAATGGCCAATACCGACGACTGTTAGAGACGTACAAAGTTTTATTGGCCTATGCAACTACTATAGAAAGTTCATTAAGGACTTTGCCAAAATAGCTACACCTCTCACAGAACTTACAAAAGAAAAAAATGACTTTGTATGGAACAAAGCAGAACAAGAGGCTTTCGATCAACTTAAGAAAAAACTAGTAAGCGCACCCTTACTAAGATGTGCGAACCCATCCTTACCATATGAAGTAACTACAGACGCTTCAGCCACAGGTCTAGGCGCAGTGTTAATGCAAGAAGACGAAAATGGTAAACGACCAATAGCATATGCCTCTAAGAAACTTAATGAAGCAGAGCAAAACTATTCTACCGGAGAACGAGAGTTACTAGCAATTATATTCGCCCTGAAAACATGGAGATCTTACCTACATGGCTCTAGATTTACTATTCTAACAGATCACCATCCCCTTAAGTTTCTAGAAACACAGAAGACATTATCTAGGAAACAAGCTAGATGGGTTGAATATATGCAACAATTTGATCACACAGTATCCTATATAAAAGGGAAAGAAAATAGAGTAGCCGATGCATTATCCAGAAAGAATACAGAAGTATGCAAAACCTCTACAACCATTATCAAATCTCTTTTTAACCTATCAACAATAAGAGTTAGTGAAAATACTCTAAAAAACCTTGAAACAGATTATAAGAGTGATCCAGAATTCTCACAACTACTAGGTGGTATAAAAGAACCATACAACATAATAGGAAAAAGGTTATATTTTGAGAATAGGTTATGCATTCCAAATGGTAAGATAAGAAAACAAATTCTCCACGACAACCATTACTCACTACAAGGAGGACATAGATCTTATCAGAAGACACTTTTGCTCCTTAGAAAGCAGTATTACTGGAAAAAGATGAAGAGTGACGTGAAGAAATATGTAACTGAATGTGAAAGGTGTCAAAAGGCAAAATCTATGAATAAAGAAATGCAAGGATTACTACATCCTTTTCCTCCACCTGTTAAAAAATGGGAAGTTATAACAATGGATTTTATATTTGACTTACCAAAAAGCGAAGACTATACAGGTATAATGGCTATTGTAGATAAGCTATCGAAGCGAGCTCATTTCATTCCACTTACTGATAAAAGTAAAGCACCAGACATTGCTCACATATTCTATAAAGAAGTATACAGACATCATGGTCTTCCACGAACTATTGTATCAGACCGGGATAACAGATTTACCAGTGTATTCTGGACTACACTAATGAATCTTTTACAGATTAAGCTGAATTTGTCAACATCGTTTCATCCACAAACCGATGGACAAACGGAACGAATGTTCAGAACACTAGAAGAAATGCTACGATGCTATATCTCCTATACTCAAAGAGATTGGATAAAATACCTACCTGGTCTAGAGTTCGCATACAATAATCACACGAATAGTACAACCAATCTATCTCCATTCTTCTTAGAATATGGGCAAGACCCAATTACAATTAATGATCTTCTACATACTGAGGAACGTAAACCAGAGAATAACACATCTTTTGATTTCTTAAGGAATATAAGAAAAGCGGAGGAAGCTGCTAAATCTGCCATAGAAATAGCAAACACCAGAAACAGTGACAATATAAACCAAAGGAGAAGACCTCAGAGTTTCAATATTAATGAGTACGTTTTACTATCCACAAAAAACCTTATGATTCCCAAAGGAAGATCGAAGAAGTTCATTCAGAAATACATTGGACCATTTCGTATCATATCATTCAATAAAAACAAAACATCGTATAAACTAGATCTTCCAAAAGAATATAAATTGATACACCCAACATTCCATGTATCGCTATTGAAACCATTTAATAGTACTTATGACGCTAAACAAAGTATGGATATCCAAAAACTAATACATAAGGATAATTCTATTCCAATACACATCATTGGACATAGAATATGGAATAATGTTATTCAATATCTTCTTCGTACAGGACAGGACGATTCTGACGACATATGGCTCAATGAAAATGATACACGTATCACTACAGAGTTACTTGATTCTTACAAATCGAACACACAGAAGTCTATAAAAGGAAAGACTTCGCTTTCTTTTCTAGTCAACTAGCTTGTCGTCTCTACCAAGCCTACAAACTTTCTACAAATGAATATCTACCACGTACAGGAATACGGACTGCTATGGGTCGCAGGCAACTACATGAAGAACCATCTTCGACCTGTACTACAAGACCGTTACAGTCAAGACGTATTACTATATGAAATGATTAATATTAGCCTCGGCTATAAACAAATCAAAGATAATCTACTTACCGAAAATGATAAAAATATGGTTCTAGCACTATTTGAGCACCTTAATTCTTCTGTCACTGGTCTACTACAAGAAGACTTTTTAGTCCAATTTCACTATCTCATTGTCGGAATGTATGGACACTTACCAAAACATGGAAACTACATTTCCATAGTTCAAGAATCAATTTCCAAATTAATTGATAACAAAGAAACATTTATCCACATAAAATGCAACGATGGAAACCCTCATCTTATATATCCCAGCAAAGAAAATCTTACAATATAAAATTAATTGGTTTGAGGACAAACCGTTAAAAAAGAAAAGGGGGAGAGTTGTAGAACATCGACGAAGATAGTCGGTAATTTGGGTAAGAATTTGGCTTCGAATGGTAATTTGTCCAGGAATTTGGCTTCAAATGAACAATGATAAGGAATGTTTTATTGTAGTTCTATAGATTAATACTACGTTTACTGCTATCTCTACAGAGCGTCCACTTTCAATAAAGAAAAGGTCTATAAAAACCTTCTCTCTCAGACGAGAGACACAAGGGCGACCAAGTTCGAACTTCAGACCTTTCTCAGACCTCGGGGGCCCCCATCTTCATCCTCTTTCAACAACAATCAACCTGTCCGTTCCGTCATATTATTATATAATAATATACCCAAATACAAAAGTAAGTTATTTTAATCAGTATAGCCGCTACAATGCAGGTCCTGTCGCATATTAACCCAAGTCCTGAAAAGAATGCCTGGGGGGTGCGGAAATTCATTAAACCAGAACTGAAAAGCTATTGTGTCTGCCAATCTTATTAGTTACATGATGTTCTTGGAAGAAGGTTTTCTAAAAAAGATAATGACTTTACTTGCTGGGATCTGGTTACAAATAACAAGTTTGTAGAATGCTAACGAAAAATAGCTGAAAGTAAGTAAAGTACTGTTTATTTGTCTTTTAGAATACTCTGCACTACTTTATAATGTTTAATTTAGTACCAAGCTTTGCCAATATTTTGTTGTGTATGTCAATACAATTTACTCTAAATACGCATTGAAAAACAAAAAAAACAATTTAATCTTGAAATACCGGTCCCTCGTAGAAAACCAAAAGAAAGACAATACTCAAAATCGAAAAGAAGCAATAATTGTGCTTTGAAATGTTCTGGCGATATCTATTGCTCAAAACAAAAAAAAATTCATTCTCGAGTTCAAGCATTCGTGTTCAGCCCGCTGCCAAGCAAAACCATGCCTAGATTGTGGCGGAATATCACCTTGGTTCAAACAAACATCATCTTGATACCGTTGATCACAATCAAATCTTTCATTTTCAATTAATCTGGGCTGAAGGTCTTGTCTCAAAATGCAAAGATCTGTATGAGAACCGCAGGAAAAAGGTCTAGTAGCCCACAAAATATTTCCAGTTGCGATCGAAACACCAATGTCGTACCGAAGTTTAGCTGATTTAAATTTGTGCAAGTACCACTTCTTGCTAAAAGGCTGTGGTTCATTAACTGCAAAATCCACTCCGTCAATAGGCATATACCCCCAAGGTATTTCTGATTCGAATAAAATGCGATTGCTCAATTTTATCTTGGAAAAAATGGTTAGTACACATAAGTGTATAAGAAAGAGTACCAATGTCTCAAAACGTACTATACGTAAATTGAATATTGCCTCTATAATCTTCCATACCACTTTCGAAAGGATTTTTCATTTACTCTTTCGATATTTGCATGTACATGCTTACAAGAGTATTGCTTCAAAAACAGAAGCCCCAAAGAAGATGTTTTGACTTCATTTGTCCCATCTACAACTGGCAAAATATCTTTAGAAATCGTGCTGCAAATTATCGGTGAAGCCCCGAAAAGAGATCGATAGGTGCGCCGTAGTACACAAGAGCGTTTAGTAGACAAGTTTGGAATGATGGCTTCTGCTTCAAGAACGAAGTCAAAGCCTGAAAAGAAGGTTGTATTCGACATAGTACAGAGAACAAGAAGATCTGCAATTGTTTCTTCGCAAAAGAAAGGCAACACTTATGAATGTCGCTTTTTATTTGTTTTGCCAAAGATCTACAATTTTATATCTACTCCCTGAAGATTGTACAATTCGTTAACAATGTTACTTACAGCGAAGATAATCATTTCTCTTTGTAATTTTTATATGTATACAAGGGTGAGAAGGGCCTTCGGCCCTAGCACTCTTTTCTGCATTTGTGACGTCTGCATCTTGCCTGCAGGAAAGAGTGGTAGGGCCACCCTACCATTCTTTCCTGCAGTTGTGACGTTTCCATCCTGCCTGCAGGAAAGAGTGGTAGCGCCGCCCTACCACACTTTCCTGCAGTTGTGATGTCTGCATCTTGCCTGCAGGAAAGAGTGGTAGCGCCGCCCTACCACACTTCCCTGCAGTTGTGATGTGTGCATCTTGCCTGCAGGAAAGAGTGATAGGGCCGGAGCTTGAGCGGTGATAAACCTGAGGATCAAACTTTTTTGAAGTGCAACGCCCTCAGGCAGGGATTCTGGGTACTTGAACGCTTTCCCGATATTATCGGTTGTGTAGTGTGTATATGAACTACGCCCCACTATGGTGGATATGGACACGTGGGACACGGTTTTGGGTCAATTGGCGGTTGGCCACAGTAGTGGATGTTGCCACGAAATGTGGAGTATTTTAGTTAATATTATTTATTATTTTCACACCCATTTCTGGGAAGCTAGTACTTAGTGCGATGGCGCACTGCCGTCGCACCAGTAAACATTCCCCAACAAGGGACCCCAACCTGGGGAATTGGCTCTAGTTGTTGCCGCTTGCGCGCGTGCTCTACTCCTCCTTGGAGGGAAACGCCGTAAACCACGGGACATCTAACCCCCTTGCACATCTAAAGGGACCCATCACTGGGAGTATAATTGTTCCAATTGCATTGGGGTTTCGCCCTGTATAGGGATATTGTTACCGGCATCGCCGTTCGTCCCCGTCGCTCTCGCGACTCACATCGTCCTCTCTTCCTCCTCTTCGCCCTTCCTTTTCCCCCTTTTTAGGGTAGCAACTCCCGCTATCCGCCGCCCTCGTGTACGCATCCGCTCACACTTCCCCACTTACGTGGAAACATACCTCTAGTGAGGACCACACCCCGCTCACGTGGATACCGATTCTTCGCCTTCACCTCCCTGCGCGAGTCGCGACAGGTGTCCCTGGTCTTACAAACCGGCTTCGCCGTGACACCTCTGGGAGGGCTCTACCCAACTGGGTTCACCTCGTGAGAGGAAGATCCCGAACGTCTTTCGGTGTTTTTCCCCTTTGGGGCATTGCACCACAAAGTGGTCTCCCGACCTAGAATCGGTTTTTGTTTTCCCTCTTACGAGGTTTGTTTTTATTTACCGGACGTTCCGTGATCGTTTCCCGTCGTAACGGTATTTTCTCATGTCGAGAAATCCCTCCGACGCGGAGCCAGTGTTTACGCGTAGTCGCTCCCGCGACAACGCGGACACTTCCGAAGTTCGGTTCGTAGCCCGTATCCCTATACGGACAAGTTCCAGCCGTGCTGGCGCCGCCTCATCGCGGAATGATACCCCCGAACGGGAACCCCAGAACCTCCTTTTGCCCTCGTTATCACCCCCGCAGGAGAATGCAGCATCGACTCCGGCTGTTGCCGCAGTGCCCCAGGCACCCCGGCCTGCTTCCGCTGTCGCGGCTTCAAGTCCCCGTGGAACGGGCGATAACACCCTCCAGGGGACTTCCCTGGAATCCCAGGTCCGCGCTCTGTGGACCGCCCATGACACCCTTGTAGGGGAACTAAAATCCCTCCAAGAGGTGGTCTCGGCAACCCCTGTAAAGGAGGTCGCCGAGGAACTCCGTATTTTACGGTCTGACGTCAACTCCGTGTTGGAGAGTTTGGGACAACCCGCCACTTTCATCGAAGGAGTTGAAGCCCGATTTGATCGGATTGGTGCCCGCCTGGAGACGCTGGAGCAGTTCGTCCTCATGGACAAACCATCCCCGGATGATCCGGTAAACGGGGCATCGCACAACGACCAGCTTGCTGGGAAGAAGAAACGCCGTCATTGACGGAAACACCACCGAAAATATTCGGACTCCGATTCTTCGACATCGTCGGAATCATCCCGAAACCATTCGGTTAGCTCGAGCTCCTTGGACTCCGACTCGGAGGACGAGAAGCGAGGCTACTCCTCCCGCTCGAAGCGGTCATCGGCCACTGAGGGTGTGGTCCGAGCCCGCCAGAAGGGGAGAAGACACCCCGGTCTCCGGGAATTGAAACCGACTAACCCGGATTACCGAAAGCTTTTATCATACCGGTACTACCGGCTCGAAGACTCGTCACTTGGACGTACGCCCCGTGGTACGGAAAAGGTGCGAGAATGCATTAAGCGAATGCAGCTCTCGCTCCGCAACCAGTATTTTACTGGAGAGGACCCAGTCCTAGTACTGGATTTCCTATCCCGCTTCGTAGCGGAGGCCGATATCCTCGGTATGAATGAGGTACAAGCCTATTTGGCTTTACCGTATTTCTTACGGGGAGTGGCGGAGGACCAATACACCTCTGTCAGAGGATCTTCTCGCGCCTCCGAGGGAGGAGTTACTTGCTGGCCGGAGGCTGTGCAGTATCTTCTGCGCTCCTACGCCACCAACACTGCTATTCAGCAGGCTATCCTCGCTTTGCGAGATACACGCCAGCGTGCTGGAGAGACCGAGACCGATTACTCGGTGCGCCTTAACAAGGCTTTCCACAGATGTGGTAACTTATACCCCGCTGGGGAGCGCAGTACCATGTTCATGGATGGTCTTGACCCGGCAATCCGGAGTTTAGTTACCCGTTATCGGGAGGACAAGCGGAGGATCACCTACCTCGAGCTGGTCCAACACGCTCGAGCGGAAGGGGATGCACTTCGTGCAAGAACTCCGAACAATCGGTCTAAATCCGCCAAGGTGTTGTTGCTGGAAAGCGAAGCTTCCTCTCTCCCGCTCACCGCGGATGGGAACCCTGGACAGGGATTTGATACCGTGCATTTAGTGCAGGGGATGGTGTGTCGATACCCACCAGTGATTTGCCGTCAACGACGGAGATGACCCGTGATACGGGAACGGAAGACCCCGTTTTGTACAGTGGTAACAGTCGGGTTCAACCCCAACGACTCCCGTTTTCAAACGGTCAATCCCGTTATCAACGGCCTGGATGGACTGACACCCGCCCTGCGGTTCGCTTCTCCGATACTCGGAATAATAATCCGCGTGTCGCGGTGCTGGCTCCTATTTGCCACCTGTGCTATGCCCATGGCCATACCTCCCCTCAGTGTATTTGTTCACTGAAGGATATGGCCAAGGTGGTGGCAAATTATGAGGCCCTCACTCCAGAGGAGAAACGTTCCGTCCCGACGGCTTCCTACCTCCGTGCTAAAACGGACTTTTCCCATGCCCTACCACAGACCCTGCGTGCGCGGCAAGCTTCATACACCCCGATTCGGGAGATCACGCAACCATCCGTTGCAACCCCCGCTTATGCGGATAGAAACCCCCGTCAACGGGAGGAAGCACTCGTTGTCGAGGAAACCAACCCACCGCCGAAGGCGGAAAACTAACTGAGGGAGTCTCCCCTTTGGGAGAGGCGTCCTCAAGAACGAGGCTGTTGGCGCCCGAGGCGTCCTCGCCTCGCTCCCCGGTGAAAGTCCTCTCGAGGAAAGACACCGCTGACGCGGACTCTGCGCACCTCGGTCTGTTGCGTCGTCCGTGGATACGGAGTAAAAATCCCCGGATTCCCGGTAGAGTGTTGGTCTTGGCCAAACGCAATTACAAGGTCTATGCCGACCTTGGCCTTGATCCCCAGTTTATGGTGAGGTTTCTCACCGTCCTGGATACAGGTGCAGGCCCCAACTTTGTTGTGGAATCATTGTTACCCCCGCTTGTGCGGTCGCGTATCCGCTCTGACGCGGTCCCCGACATTTCGGATGCGAACAACAATCCGTTACAAACGGTGGGCACAGTGGACCTCGTCGTGAGACTTGGTACCTCTGTGGTGAAGTCGGACGTCATCGTTTGCCGTTCATTGGCAGCACCAGTGATACTGGGATGTGATTACTGCGACAGATCTGTCGACGCAATCAGGCCCCGCCTCAGGCGTGTAGAACTTGACGACGGATCGTCGGTTCTGATTGTTCGCCGCCCGCTAAAGCGGTCCTCTCGGAAACAAGTTCCGCTCCCTGCTGCGCAGGAACCACCGCCCGCGTCCCGCGAGTCCACCAAGCTCCGCGTCGCTGCCTCGGTTTCTATACCGGCTGAGTCCCAAGTCTGGGTGCAGGTAAATTCCCGTCAACACGGTCTTCGGGTTATACAACCCCTCGCCTCGTTGTACGAGAAATCCCAGCTGGCGCTGGCTAATGGAATTGTCTCCATTTCCCCGGATGTCCCTTTCCGGATATTGGTTGCCAAACTTGGCAAACACCCCCAGTATCTGGTCAAACACCAAGTAATTGGGAGTGTAACCCCCCATCCTATGGGAATGCTGCAAACAAAGATGACAGCCGCCGATGTACTCGGAGTTACCACCTCCTCTGAGGAGTTCGCCCCGCCGTCCGAAGACTTCAAGTCTAAGGAGGGGGAGGAAACCGCTACTTCAGCGTCGAACACACCGAGTAACTCGGAATTGCGAACCACACCTGTTCCACAGGACAATGCTCCATCGAGCAACGACCGGATTGATCCGGAAAAAGCACTTGAAGCGCTGGACTTCAGCCACGTGCCAGAGTCGCACCGCGACAAACTCCGTACTATGTTACGGGAATTCACCACAATGTGGGATGGCTCGCTTGGCGAGATTAATGCAACGGAACACCGGATCGATTTAATCCCCGGTGCGCGACCGGTTGCACAACCCCCTTACAGGGCAGGTCCGAAAGCTCGGGAAGAGGAGCAGTCCCAAGTGGACAAGATGCTCCGCGCAGGTGTGATTGAGCCCGCTCAATCACCCTGGGCATCCCCAGTTGTACTGGCTTTAAAGGCCGACGGAACCTGGAGGTTCTGTGTCGACTACCGCCGGCTCAATGCCGTGACTGTTAGGGACACGTACCCCATCCCTCGTATGGACGAGTGCATTGACTCCCTTGGAGACGCCACTGTGTTCACGGCCCTCGATGCCAATTGGGGATATTGGCAAGTACCTGTCAGACAGGAGGATCGCGACAAAACCGCATTCACCTGCCATGCATGAACGTACCGCTTCAAGCGGATGCCATTTGGATTAACCAACGCCCCCGCCACCTTTCAGCGTGCAGTAGATATTCTACTCAACCGCTTTAAGTGGCGGAGTTGTCTGGTCTACCTTGATGATATTATCATCTTCTCCAACTCGTTGGACGACCATCTCACTCACGTCCGAGACGTGCGGACCGTACTCCGCGATGCGGGAATTACCCTCAAGTTGAGGAAATGCGAGTTTTTCACAGATACTGTGAAGTATCTGGGTCACATTATCCGTCCTGGACGGTTAGCGATCGAGAAAGCTCGAGTCAAATCCCTCGTTGAGGCGAAAGAACCCGTACTCAAACGGAACTGCGCTCCTTTCTGGGGCTGGTCAACGTCTATCAACGGTTTATCCCGAACTTTTCGGATACTGCGGCGCCCCTAAACGCGTTGTTGCGAAAGGGAACCCCCCAAAACTGGGAACACTTACGCCCGAGCAATCGGAAGCCTTGAACTCCTTAAAGGAGGCTGTCACATCAGCACCAATCCTACATCTCCCAAAACCTGGGTTGCCATACTCCCTAGATACGGACTCGAGCGACTACCAAGTCGGGTGTGCTCTTTTTCAAACCACCCTCGAGGGGGAACGACATCCAATTGGTTATTGGTCGCGTTCGCTCAATGTTCATGAGCGGAACTACTCCGTATCGGAGAAAGAGTGCCTCGCCGTCGTATGGGCGATGACCACTCTGCGCCACTACCTTATGGGAATTCACTTCACCGTGTACACGGATCATTCCTCATTGAGGTGGTTGATGAATATCTCCGACCCGTCGGGACGCCTCATGCGCTGGAGACTCCGCCTCGCGGAATATGACTTTCAAGTCATTTATAAAAATGGTGCGCAGAACACCCAGGCCGACGCTTTGTCGCGGTTACCCACAAGTGGGGAAGCACTCCAACGGAGGATGATGAAGTCCCATGTTTCATGGCTATAGACCCGGATGATCCGGAACATGCCGTCGAGGCTAGGCCAGAAAACTGGGACGAGGATGCTGATTTTGACGAAATACTCGCATCGCGAGATAAATCTGAGAACCCGTTACCGGGAAACTTTGTACCGGTATCACCGGAAGAAATGATCCGAGAACAATTCGGCGACCCATTCTGTACGAGAATTCGTGCCCGTATCAACGGTGGTGAAGATCTTCCTTTCGGGGTAAACGACAAAGGCTTACCTCGTAAGAAAGGTCGAAGCCCGCCCACAGATTGTGGTACCTCATTCCCTGCAGTCGCGGGTGTTACATCTATTACACTACGCCCCCATTGGATGTCACCCAGGTGGGAGGAAACTCTACCTAACCCTGCGAAGGGATTTCTATTGGCCCGCAATGGCGGTGGATTGCTACGCAACTGTGCGGTTTTGTAGCGAATGCGCGAAGAATCGCGTCAAACTCCGCAAAAATGCGAAGAAGATGAAACTATTCCCCGCAAGGGCGCCACTCGAGTTTATCGCAATTGATCTTCTCGGACCACTACTCACCACAAAACGTGGAAACAAGTTTCTACTTGTCATCACCGACCACTTTTCTAAGCTGGTACGGACTTTCCCTCTTCGGAGGATAACCGCTCTCACGGTGGCCCAGGCTCTGGTGACGCACTGGATTTTTGTCTACGGCCCCCTGTGGAGGTGCTCTCCGACAACGGGAAGCAGTTCGTGAGCAAGTTCTTCCAGGATGTTTGTCGCATCCTGGTTGTCAAGAACTTGTTCACGACTACCTACCACCCCCCCAGTGTAATGGGCAAGTTGAACGGTTTAACCGGACGTTACTCGCGGCGTTACGTTCCTACGTCGCAGACCACCCAAATAACTGGGACATTTACGCTGATGCGGTAACCTACGCGTACAATACGCAGGTACACCGGACTACCGGAGTTTCGCCATTCGAGTTGGTTCTATCTAGAACACCCCCGCCTGTGGCGCTGGAACCCCAAGCTACCTTGGACAATTTCCCATCTGTGGGTATCTACCGGCAGCAATGGAAGCAATGGCTTTCCAAGCTGGTCCCCGCTGCGCGGAAGTCTATGGCACGGGCCCAAGCCGCTTACAAGCGGGATTTTGACGCTCGCCTGCGAGGAAAGACCCCCCCGATTCGGGCAAATAACTACGTCTTCATCAGGAAGGAGTACTACAACCCGGAACGGGAGAAGCGTCACAAACTCTCGCCTGTGGCGGATGGACCCTTCAAGGTCATCTCTGTTAACACCGACACTGTCGTGGTAGAGATGGGCGACACGCACGAACGGATTTCCCGTGATCGTGTTGTCCTTGCCCTCCTCCCTCGTCAGAGGTAGCCCTGGATCCAGGCAACCCGTTTCTACGGACTCTGCAACACCGGAACCATCCGGGAGTACTAGACCTACGGTACTACCACACCCCAGCCGGGGACTCTCAGACTTACCGACTCTGTTGGAACTCACCGGCTCAGCCGGGTAATTCGGGCCCCTCAGCGCCCGCCCCTACCACGTTGCCCCACTGGCGCACATCTATACCCGCCAGGCGGGGAATGTTATCCTTATCCCGCCGCTCCGTCTAAGGAGGGGGAGGAGGAACACTCGTCTTCGAGGAACGATATCGCCGTCGCAACGGGAAACACACCGTAACATACGGAAACACTGACCGTGGAGCACGGAGTATGTCACGCGACACTAATACCGTTCCCGGACAGTGCTGTGCAACAGGAACAAGACGCGCAGGGCCCGCAAAAGCGGCAAATACACCGTTTGTAACGGGGAAAACGAGAAGCCTCACTCCAATACCGCAGCAGCGGAAAGGCATTCGCCCGATCCATCTCCGGAGGCATCGCCACAAACGCCGAAAACATACCGTGCTACACGGGAAGTTGAAGCGCAACTACCGCACACCCTGTCAGGGAAGGATCCCGATAAGGGAGTATGGTGACGATTAGCCCCCAATCCCCTGAGCAGGGCGATGCCTCGAAGCGCCGTTGGCGGAAGTCCCCGCGGAAGCGGTTCAATCAGGTCGATCAGACCCGCGCCCTGCGGAGAAGACGCGCCCAGATACACCAGCGCCGCTGGGAAATCCCACTCCCAACCTGGGGAAAAAGGCAGCCAAGCCGCAGTCGAAGTTCTAAGCCCTGGCTCGCAAGCACCGGAAAC
>NBIV01000405.1:0-28795 GCA_003194525.1 Gracilariopsis chorda
CCCAAATTTTGTAGAAGAAGCAAGGGTCTGTCATGCATTGTATAAAGCCTAAGTTCTTCAACCTTTGGGTGAACAGTCGGCTCCAAATTGCATTGGATTGCTTCAGACCATATATTGACCGGTTCAATTTGAGTACTTGATTCTTTTGTAAACCACGGTCCAGACCTTTGGGTGGAGACATATAGACTGGCTTCTTGTCATCGATATGTCCGTTCAGAAATGCACATTTGACATCCAACTGGTGTATTTCAAAGTCAAACCTAGCTGCCAATTTCAATGCTAGTCGTACAGTTTCAAAGTCACCAACTGGAGAGTAGACACTGTGACATTCCCTTGTTGGCACCCTTTAGCTACAAGGCGAGCCTTGCATCTTGTGATAGAGCCATCATCGTCATGCTTTTTTGGAATCTATGATATGCTCCCTAACAGGCTTGTCCACAACTTCCCATGTCTTCATCGACATAAGCGAAGAGAGTTCTCAATAGCTTTTCTCCATCTTTGCCAGTCAGGCGAATCTCTCGCGTCCTGCAAGCTTTCAGGGACGGTACTTATTTTAGTTCTCTTGTCACAAGACTGTTATGGTGTGTGTCTTGATAACGATTTGGAGGGTTTTGCTGACGGTCAGGGTAGCGGCGTACTGGGTAGTGTGTCAAGAATTCTTGCATGCTGGGTGTCATTGGGAAATGGTCCGATTCTGCTTCGTACTTGATCGTCCTCTTCATCTTCATTCGTACCACTTTCCACCACTTCATCTGCATTTTCATTACTCCCACCATGTCCAGTTTCCAGCTCCTCTTCATTGTAAGCTTCAGCACCATCTGGCCCCTCTGCTTCTGGCTCTCCATCATCATCTGAGTCAGCTGATTCTTGCTGTCGGTCAGCAATTTCAGGTATGGCATTCAATTCCATCTTTTCTTGAGTGTTGAACAATCGTCTTCCTGGAAAAACAGCTTCATTAAAACTGACATGCCTTGCAAACGTAATATCTCCACGTTCAATGTCATAGACGCGATAATTCTGGTGTGGGAGGCAGCGTAAGAGAATTCCACGGCGAGCTTTGCTCTCTAACTTCTTCCGTTTAGCTACATGAACCCAGACCTCACATCCAAACGATCTTAAAGAGGTAACGTTTGGTATCCTCCCAGTGAGCGTTTCGTGAGGGTCTTCCCATCAGTTGCTCCACAACCGATGATGTTCATTGTTCTGGTAGCAGTAACGACTGCTTCAGCCCAGAACTTCTGTGGGAGGCCTGCATGTCGTAACATTGCTCTAGTCATCTCCATAACCGACCTGTTAAATCGTTCTGCAACTCCATTTTGCTGCGGAGTGTATGGAGCACTGTTCTCCCAATCTATTCCGACTTCGGAGAGATATTTTCGGAGTGAAATGTACTCTGGACCATTATCAGAGTAAACGACCTTGATCTTTCTTTCAGCCTGCCTCTCAAACTTCAATTGAAAGCATCTGAACTCCTGTGTCAGTTCCTTTCTTTTCGTCATGAGGCGTACGTCCTTGTACCTCGACTTTTTATCGATGAAAGACACAAAGTATCTCTTCCGTCCGATGCTTGGGGTACTCATAGGACCGCATATGTCCGTGTATATCACATCCCCGATCATAGCAGCATCATTACTCCTGCTGCCTAGACTCCTTCGTGTCATCTTTCCTTCAATGCACGGAGTGCAGTCGGCACTGTGCTCTGGAGATACATTGAGTCCAGTCCATGAACAGTGTTTTTGCTTGTCATTCGTCGTATTCTCTGGATTCCGATATGTCCGAATCTCTCATGCCAGAGCTGTAGGCCTTGCGTTTCTTTCGCTACATATGCAACATGCGGAGCTGGACTGCCCCAAATCTGATAAACCCTGACCTTTTTGGTGCTCTGATCATGACATTCGATCCTCTGATGAGACACACCGATGAATCGAAAGATATTTGGTACTGTTCCTCCGTTAGGCGGGAGCAAGATATTAAGTTGCAATCCATATCTTCAACGTAAAGAACGTCATGCAGTAGTATCTTTACATAGCGTCTTCCAGGCTGCGATACATTAAGACAAGGTGTCCTGTTCTTGATGCTGTCACACCCCTACCATCGCACAACACAATGGCTCTGTGCTGGGAGCGGTGAAATAAATGCGCCAAAGCACGGTCCCAATCATGTGACTAGTTGCACCAGAGTCAACAATGAATTGGTGGTCTCCTTGTCTGCTGACGAGAGCTCGATGGGTACTTGGATCACCTGCACGATGATCTGGTTTGACCGATCTACAGTCTGGTTTGTAGTGTCCTTTTCGGCCACATTTGAAACATCTACCCCTCACTTTCGCCTGTAATGCCCTCTCCGTACCCAAAAGACCGGCCGGGCCTGATCCTTCTGTTTTCGTCTCTGAAGTACTGGTGTCATACTCTTGGAGAAGTCGAGCGGTTACCTTCTCCCAGGACAACTCCTCGTCCGACAAAGTCTGTAGGGCTGATATTACTGGACGATATGGCGTCTCTCTAGTAGAAACAAAACTGGAGAACAGGATAGCAATCTGCATACTATTCCCTATGGGACTTCCCATAGCTTCCAATCTTGAGAATACAGACTCGAAATCATCCACGTAGTCCGACATTACTGTTACTTCAGTAAACCGAGTCTGGTGTAGCTTCGTTTGCAACTGTACCCTTGTCGCAGCATTCTCCGTTGCATACCTTTCACACAGTTTTCGATACATAACGAATGGGTTGTGACGTTCGGAGGCAACAGCCCGTAGTGGTTTGTCTCCAAGAGATGGCACAAGATACATGCGAGCATTCGGGAGGTTTTGCTTCACTTCCATGGGTAGGGCATCAATTGTCTCTTCCCCAACGGCATCTTCTAAAACTAAATTCAGGAGTTCTTTTGATTCCAGTAGTGCTTCTATTCGCATCATCCACAAAGTAAAGTCCTCGTGGCGTTTTCCAGAGAAGCGAGGAACCTTCCTTGGACTGTCTTCATCCATAGCAGCACTGAAGCAAAGTCCTGTAACACTTTGAGAAAGCAATTAAGGAACGGCTTCTTTTAGTTCAGAGCGTTGGTTTCCAGTGGAGCGCGATGCTACCACTGTTGGGTATGGTTGGGACCAGTTCTTTGTACTTTCATATCCCCCCCTGGCCATAATCAAAGGTACTTCTAACTTGTGGTCAAAGCTCTATCACTGAGCTACAGGGAACACACATATCGGATATTACATCAACATGAATAGTATCGTACTATCTGCGGCCGAGATGTAGACACATCACCTCTCGTAACACTCTCATGTAACACCAGCGCGTCACATCACATATTGCAAGAGTGTTACGTGAGAACATTGTGAGTGCTCAATGGCATACTGCTCACAACATCCTCCCGATGCCACAAGAGCATCTCACAAGTCCAAGCAAAATTCGCAGTTCTTGGTGGCGTCTCTGTGATAGAGCCTTAGTAAATATGTCGGCAAGCATGTTTTATGTGCAGCAGTAATTCAAGACGATTTCTTTTGCTGAACACCTTCTTGTACGAAATGATATCGTAGTTCAACATGCTTCGCTCTTCTGCCACCAGCGGCCCAATCTAACACTCCGGTGTTGTCCTCATACATGATTGTAGGTTGTTCAACTGATACAAGCTTTGTTTCACATAATAAATTGCGAACCCACCTCACTTGCTTGAAGCAATCTGATAATGAAATATATTCAGCCTCTGTAGTTGACGTTGCAATGCTTTCTCTGTTTCAATGTTTTCAACAATATGACGTGCCAAAAAGTAACACACAGAATCCACTTGTGGATTTGCGATCCGTGTCATCTCCAGCCCAATTTGCGTCAGCGTATGCACACAGGACGGGGTGGGTTTCGGAATTTTTCTTGATGTGCATGCCGTAATCTTTTGTACCGTTCAAGTAACGCATGACTCTCTTCACTGCAGTCCAGTGTATGACTGTAGGCCTTGACTGAGCCCGTGAAAGAATATTGACGGCAGCACAGATATCTGGCCTAGTTCGTGAAGATAGATACAGCAAGGACCCTACTGCCTCCTGATAAAGTTCTTTAGGCTTGAATAGGTCTGCTTCTGATGCTTGATACAGGTCTGTATCCCGGACTCAGTGGTGTAGTCACCGGCTTCGAGGTGTTCATGTTGAACTTCTGTAGGATTCGTTCCACAGCCGGACGTTGGTGCAGAGTTATTCCATTTGCTTCACGTTGCATGTAAACCTCCAAGAAGCTGTCTGTAGAAGAGCATTCTTTCATTTCAAACTCTGAAAACAGCATACTTTTCACCTTGCTGGTTTTCTTGGGGTGATTGCCGATCAACAAGAGATCATCAACATATAATAGTATCTATAATTGGTGTCCTCCCCAAGTTTGTAGAAGAAGCAAGGGTCTGTCATGCATTGTATAAAGCCTAAGTTCTTCAACCTTTGGGTGAACAGTCGGCTCCAAATTGCATTGGATTGCTTCAGACCATATATTGACCGGTTCAATTTGAGTACTTGATTCTTTTGTAAACCACGGTCCAGACCTTTGGGTGGAGACATATAGACTGGCTTCTTGTCATCGATATGTCCGTTCAGAAATGCACATTTGACATCCAACTGGTGTATTTCAAAGTCAAACCTAGCTGCCAATTTCAATGCTAGTCGTACAGTTTCAAAGTCACCAACTGGAGAGTAGACACCTGTGACATTCCCTTGTTGGCACCCTTAGCTACAAGGCGAGCCTTGCATCTTGTGATAGAGCCATCATCGTCATGCTTTTGAGCGAACACGAGTTTGGAATCTATGATATGCTCCCTAACAGGCTTGTCCACAACTTCCCATGTCTTCATCGACATAAGCGAAGAGAGTTCTTCGTCAATAGCTTTTCTCCATCTTTGCCAGTCAGGCGAATCTCTCGCGTCCTGCAAGCTTTCAGGGACGTGTACTTATTGGTAGTTCTCTTGTCACAAGACTGTTATGGTGTGTGTCTTGATAACGATTTGGGAGGGTTTTGCTGACGGTCAGGGTAGCGGCGTACTGGGTAGTGTGTCAAGAATTCTTGCATGCTGGGTGTCATTGGGAAATGGTCCGATTCTGCTTCACGTACTTGATCGTCCTCTTCATCTTCATTCGTACCACTTTCCACCACTTCATCTGCATTTTCATTACTCCCACCATGTCCAGTTTCCAGCTCCTCTTCATTGTAAGCTTCAGCACCATCTGGCCCCTCTGCTTCTGGCTCTCCATCATCATCTGAGTCAGCTGATTCTTGCTGTCGGTCAGCAATTTCAGGTATGGCATTCAATTCCATCTTTTCTTGAGTGTTGAACAATCGTCTTCCTGGAAAAACAGCTTCATTAAAACTGACATGCCTTGCAAACGTAATATCTCCACGTTCAATGTCATAGACGCGATAATTCTGGTGTGGGAGGCAGCGTAAGAGAATTCCACGGCGAGCTTTGCTCTCTAACTTCTTCCGTTTAGCTACATGAACCCAGACCTCACATCCAAACGATCTTAAAGAGGTAACGTTTGGTATCCTCCCAGTGAGCGTTTCGTGAGGTGTCTTCCCATCAGTTGCTCCACAACCGATGATGTTCATTGTTCTGGTAGCAGTAACGACTGCTTCAGCCCAGAACTTCTGTGGGAGGCCTGCATGTCGTAACATTGCTCTAGTCATCTCCATAACCGACCTGTTAAATCGTTCTGCAACTCCATTTTGCTGCGGAGTGTATGGAGCACTGTTCTCCCAATCCATTCCGACATCGGAGAGATATTTTCGGAGTGAAATGTACTCTGGACCATTATCAGAGTAAACGACCTTGATCTTTCTTTCAGCCTGCCTCTCAAACTTCAATTGAAAGCATCTGAACTCCTGTGTCAGTTCCTTTCTTTTCGTCATGAGGCGTACGTCCTTGTACCTCGACTTTTTATCGATGAAAGACACAAAGTATCTCTTCCGTCCGATGCTTGGGGTACTCATAGGACCGCATATGTCCGTGTATATCACATCCCCGATCATAGCAGCATCATTACTCCTGCTGCCTAAACTCCTTCGTGTAATCTTTCCTTCAATGCACGGAGTGCAGTCGGCACTGTGCTCTGGAGATACATTGAAGTCCAGTCCATGAACAGTGTTTTTGCTTGTCATTCGTCGTATTCTCTGGATTCCGATATGTCCGAATCTCTCATGCCAGAGCTGTAGGCCTTGCGTTTCTTTCGCTACATATGCAACATGCGGAGCTGGACTGCCCCAAATCTGATAAACCCCTGACCTTTTTGGTGCTCTGATCATGACATTCGATCCTCTGATGAGACACACCGATGAATCGAAAGATATTTGGTACTGTTCCTCCGTTAGGCGGGAGCAAGATATTAAGTTGCAATCCATATCTTCAACGTAAAGAACGTCATGCAGTAGTATCTTTACATAGCGTCTTCCAGGCTGCGATACATTAAGACAAGGTGTCCTGTTCTTGATGCTGTCACACCCCTACCATCGCACAACACAATGGCTCTGTGCTGGGAGCAGTGAAATAAATGCGCCAAAGCACGGTCCCCAATCATGTGACTAGTTGCACCAGAGTCAACAATGAATTGGTGGTCTCCTTGTCTGCTGACGAGAGCTCGATGGGTACTTGGATCACCTGCACGATGATCTGGTTTGACCGATCTACAGTCTGGTTTGTAGTGTCCTTTTCGGCCACATTTGAAACATCTACCCCTCACTTTCGCCTGTAATGCCCTCTCCGTACCCAAAAGACCGGCCGGGCCTGATCCTTCTGTTTTCGTCTCTGAAGTACTGGTGTCATACTCTTGGAGAAGTCGAGCGGTTACCTTCTCCCAGGACAACTCCTCGTCCGACAAAGTCTGTAGGGCTGATATTACTGGACGATATGGCGTCTCTCTAGTAGAAACAAAACTGGAGAACAGGATAGCAATCTGCATACTATTCCCTATGGGACTTCCCATAGCTTCCAATCTTGAGAATACAGACTCGAAATCATCCACGTAGTCCGACATTACTGTTACTTCAGTAAACCGAGTCTGGTGTAGCTTCGTTTGCAACTGTACCCTTGTCGCAGCATTCTCCGTTGCATACCTTTCACACAGTTTTCGATACATAACGAATGGGTTGTGACGTTCGGAGGCAACAGCCCGTAGTGGTTTGTCTCCAAGAGATGGCACAAGATACATGCGAGCATTCGGGAGGTTTTGCTTCACTTCCATGGGTAGGGCATCAATTGTCTCTTCCCCAACGGCATCTTCTAAAACTAAATTCAGGAGATCTTTTGATTCCAGTAGTGCTTCTAATCGCATCATCCACAAAGTAAAGTCCTCGTGGCGTTTTCCAGAGAAGCGAGGAACCTTCCTTGGACTGTCTTCATCCATAGCAGCACTGAAGCAAAGTCCTGTAACACTTTGAGAAAGCAATTAAGGAACGGCTTCTTTTAGTTCAGAGCGTTGGTTTCCAGGGAGCGCGATGCTACCACTGTTGGGTATGGTTGGGACCAGTTCTTTGTACTTTCAAGAACCTCATCCCGTTTATATATGGAAGCGTACCTTGGCAAAACCCTGCCATAATCAAAGGTACTTCTAACTTGTGGTCAAAGCTCTATCACTGAGCTGCAGGGAAACACACATATTGGATATTACATCAACATGAATAGTATCGTACTATCTGCGGCCGAGATGTAGACACATCACCTCTCGTAACACTCTCATGTAACACCAGCGCGTCACATCACATATTGCAAGAGTGTTACGTGAGAACATTGTGAGTGCTCAATGGCATACTGCTCACAACATCCTCCCGATGCCACAAGAGCATCTCACAAGTCCAAGCAAACTTCGCAGTTCTTGGTGGCGTCTCTGTGATAGAGCCTTAGTAAATATGTCGGCAAGCATGTTTTATGTGCAGCAGTAATTCAAGACGATTTCTTTTTGCTGAACACCTTCTTGTACGAAATGATATCGTAGTTCAACATGCTTCGCTCTTCTGCCACCAGCGGCCCAATCTAACACTCCGGTGTTGTCCTCATACATGATTGTAGGTTGTTCAACTGATACAAGCTTTGTTTCACATAATAAATTGCGAACCCACCTCACTTGCTTGAAGCAATCTGATAATGAAATATATTCAGCCTCTGTAGTTGACGTTGCAATGCTTCTCTGTTTCAATGTTTTCAACAATATGACGTTGCCAAAAAGTAACACACAGAATCCACTTGTGGATTTGCGATCCGTGTCATCTCCAGCCCAATTTGCGTCAGCGTATGCACACAGGACGGGGTGGGTTTCGGAATTTTTCTTGATGTGCATGCCGTAATCTTTTGTACCGTTCAAGTAACGCATGACTCTCTTCACTGCAGTCCAGTGTATGACTGTAGGCCTTGACTGAGCCCGTGAAAGAATATTGACGGCAGCACAGATATCTGGCCTAGTTCGTGAAGATAGATACAGCAAGGACCCTACTGCCTCCTGATAAAGTTCTTTAGGCTTGAATAGGTCTGCTTCTGATGCTGATACAGGTCTGTATCCCGGACTCAGTGGTGTAGTCACCGGCTTCGAGGTGTTCATGTTGAACTTCTGTAGGATTCGTTCCACAGCCGGACGTTGGTGCAGAGTTATTCCATTTGCTTCACGTTGCATGTAAACCTCCAAGAAGCTGTCTGTAGAAGAGCATTCTTTCATTTCAAACTCTGAAAAACAGCATACTTTTCACCTTGCTGGTTTTCTTGGGGTGATTGCCGATCAACAAGAGATCATCAACATATAATAGTATCTATAATTGGTGTCCTCCCCAAGTTTTGTAGAAGAAGCAAGGGTCTGTCATGCATTGTATAAAGCCTAAGTTCTTCAACCTTTGGGTGAACAGTCGGCTCCAAATTGCATTGGATTGCTTCAGACCATATATTGACCGGTTCAATTTGAGTACTTGATTCTTTTGTAAACCACGGTCCAGACCTTTGGGTGGAGACATATAGACTGGCTTCTTGTCATCGATATGTCCGTTCAGAAATGCACATTTGACATCCAACTGGTGTATTTCAAAGTCAAACCTAGCTGCCAATTTCAATGCTAGTCGTACAGTTTCAAAGTCACCAACTGGAGAGTAGACACCTGTGACATTCCCTTGTTGGCACCCTTTAGCTACAAGGCGAGCCTTGCATCTTGTGATAGAGCCATCATCGTCATGCTTTTGAGCGAACACGAGTTTGGAATCTATGATATGCTCCCTAACAGGCTTGTCCACAACTTCCCATGTCTTCATCGACATAAGCGAAGAGAGTTCTTCGTCAATAGCTTTTCTCCATCTTTGCCAGTCAGGCGAATCTCTCGCGTCCTGCAAGCTTTCAGGGACGGTACTTATTGGTAGTTCTCTTGTCACAAGACTGTTATGGTGTGTGTCTTGATAACGATTTGGAGGGTTTTGCTGACGGTCAGGGTAGCGGCGTACTGGGTAGAGTGTCAAGAATTCTTGCATGCTAGGTGTCATTGGGAAATGGTCCGATTCTGCTTCACGTACTTGATCGTCCTCTTCATCTTCATTCGTACCACTTTCCACCACTTCATCTGCATTTTCATTACTCCCACCATGTCCAGTTTCCAGCTCCTCTTCATTGTAAGCTTCAGCACCATCTGGCCCCTCTGCTTCTGGCTCTCCATCATCATCTGAGTCAGCTGATTCTTGCTGTCGGTCAGCAATTTCAGGTATGGCATTCAATTCCATCTTTTCTTGAGTGTTGAACAATCGTCTTCCTGGAAAAACAGCTTCATTAAAACTGACATGCCTTGCAAACGTAATATCTCCACGTTCAATGTCATAGACGCGATAATTCTGGTGTGGGAGGCAGCGTAAGAGAATTCCACGGCGAGCTTTGCTCTCTAACTTCTTCCGTTTAGCTACATGAACCCAGACCTCACATCCAAACGATCTTAAAGAGGTAACGTTTGGTATCCTCCCAGTGAGCGTTTCGTGAGGTGTCTTCCCATCAGTTGCTCCACAACCGATGATGTTCATTGTTCTGGTAGCAGTAACGACTGCTTCAGCCCAGAACTTCTGTGGGAGGCCTGCATGTCGTAACATTGCTCTAGTCATCTCCATAACCGACCTGTTAAATCGTTCTGCAACTCCATTTTGCTGCGGAGTGTATGGAGCACTGTTCTCCCAATCTATTCCGACTTCGGAGAGATATTTTCGGAGTGAAATGTACTCTGGACCATTATCAGAGTAAACGACCTTGATCTTTCTTTCAGCCTGCCTCTCAAACTTCAATTGAAAGCATCTGAACTCCTGTGTCAGTTCCTTTCTTTTCGTCATGAGGCGTACGTCCTTGTACCTCGACTTTTTATCGATGAAAGACACAAAGTATCTCTTCCGTCCGATGCTTGGGGTACTCATAGGACCGCATATGTCCGTGTATATCACATCCCCGATCATAGCAGCATCATTACTCCTGCTGCCTAAACTCCTTCGTGTAATCTTTCCTTCAATGCACGGAGTGCAGTCGGCACTGTGCTCTGGAGATACATTGAAGTCCAGTCCATGAACAGTGTTTTTGCTTGTCATTCGTCGTATTCTCTGGATTCCGATATGTCCGAATCTCTCATGCCAGAGCTGTAGGCCTTGCGTTTCTTTCGCTACATATGCAACATGCGGAGCTGGACTGCCCCAAATCTGATAAACCCCTGACCTTTTTGGTGCTCTGATCATGACATTCGATCCTCTGATGAGACACACCGATGAATCGAAAGATATTTGGTACTGTTCCTCCGTTAGGCGGGAGCAAGATATTAAGTTGCAATCCATATCTTCAACGTAAAGAACGTCATGCAGTAGTATCTTTACATAGCGTCTTCCAGGCTGCGATACATTAAGACAAGGTGTCCTGTTCTTGATGCTGTCACACCCCTACCATCGCACAACACAATGGCTCTGTGCTGGGAGCGGTGAAATAAATGCGCCAAAGCACGGTCCGCAATCATGTGACTAGTTGCACCAGAGTCAACAATGAATTGGTGGTCTCCTTGTCTGCTGACGAGAGCTCGATGGGTACTTGGATCACCTGCACGATGATCTGGTTTGACCGATCTACAGTCTGGTTTGTAGTGTCCTTTTCGGCCAAATTTGAAACATCTACCCCTCACTTTCGCCTGTAATGCCCTCTCCGTACCCAAAAGACCGGCCGGGCCTGATCCTTCTGTTTTCGTCTCTGAAGTACTGGTGTCATACTCTTGGAGAAGTCGAGCGGTTACCTTCTCCCAGGACAACTCCTCGTCCGACAAAGTCTGTAGGGCTGATATTACTGGACGATATGGCGTCTCTCTAGTAGAAACAAAACTGGAGAACAGGATAGCAATCTGCATACTATTCCCTATGGGACTTCCCATAGCTTCCAATCTTGAGAATACAGACTCGAAATCATCCACGTAGTCCGACATTACTGTTACTTCAGTAAACCGAGTCTGGTGTAGCTTCGTTTGCAACTGTACCCTTGTCGCAGCACTCTCCGTTGCATACCTTTCACACAGTTTTCGATACATAACGAATGGGTTGTGACGTTCGGAGGCAACAGCCCGTAGTGGTTTGTCTCCAAGAGATGGCACAAGATACATGCGAGCATTCGGGAGGTTTTGCTTCACTTCCATGGGTAGGGCATCAATTGTCTCTTCCCCAACGGCATCTTCTAAAACTAAATTCAGGAGTTCTTTTGATTCCAGTAGTGCTTCTATTCGCATCATCCACAAAGTAAAGTCCTCGTGGCGTTTTCCAGAGAAGCGAGGAACCTTCCTTGGACTGTCTTCATCCATAGCAGCACTGAAGCAAAGTCCTGTAACACTTTGAGAAAGCAATTAAGGAACGGCTTCTTTTAGTTCAGAGCGTTGGTTTCCAGGGGAGCGCGATGCTACCACTGTTGGGTATGGTTGGGACCAGTTCTTTGTACTTTCAAGAACCTCATCCCGTTTATATATGGAAGCGTACCTTGGCAAAACCCTGCCATAATCAAAGGTACTTCTAACTTGTGGTCAAAGCTCTATCACTGAGCTACAGGGAACCACACATATCGGATATTACATCAACATGAATAGTATCGTACTATCTGCGGCCGAGATGTAGACACATCACCTCTCGTAACACTCTCATGTAACACCAGCGCGTCACATCACATATTGCAAGAGTGTTACGTGAGAACATTGTGAGTGCTCAATGGCATACTGCTCACAACATCCTCCCGATGCCACAAGAACATCTCACAAGTCCAAGCAAACTTCGCAGTTCTTGGTGGCGTCTCTGTGATAGAGCCTTAGTAAATATGTCGCCAAGCATGTTTTATGTGCAGCAGTAATTCAAGACGATTTCTTTTTGCTGAACACCTTCTTGTACGAAATGATATCGTAGTTCAACATGCTTCGCTCTTCTGCCACCAGCGGCCCAATCTAACACTCCGGTGTTGTCCTCATACATGATTGTAGGTTGTTCAACTGATACAAGCTTTGTTTCACATAATAAATTGCGAACCCACCTCACTTGCTTGAAGCAATCTGATAATGAAATATATTCAGCCTCTGTAGTTGACGTTGCAATGCTTCTCTGTTTCAATGTTTTCAACAATATGACGTTGCCAAAAAGTAACACACAGAATCCACTTGTGGATTTGCGATCCGTGTCATCTCCAGCCCAATTTGCGTCAGCGTATGCACACAGGACGGGGTGGGTTTCGGAATTTTTCTTGATGTGCATGCCGTAATCTTTTGTACCGTTCAAGTAACGCATGACTCTCTTCACTGCAGTCCAGTGTATGACTGTAGGCCTTGACTGAGCCCGTGAAAGAATATTGACGGCAGCACAGATATCTGGCCTAGTTCGTGAAGATAGATACAGCAAGGACCCTATTGCCTCCTGATAAAGTTCTTTAGGCTTGAATAGGTCTGCTTCTGATGCTGATACAGGTCTGTATCCCGGACTCAGTGGTGTAGTCACCGGCTTCGAGGTGTTCATGTTGAACTTCTGTAGGATTCGTTCCACAGCCGGACGTTGGTGCAGAGTTATTCCATTTGCTTCACGTTGCATGTAAACCTCCAAGAAGCTGTCTGTAGAAGAGCATTCTTTCATTTCAAACTCTGAAAACAGCATACTTTTCACCTTGCTGGTTTTCTTGGGGTGATTGCCGATCAACAAGAGATCATCAACATATAATAGTATCTATAATTGGTGTCCTCCCCAAGTTTTGTAGAAGAAGCAAGGGTCTGTCATGCATTGTATAAAGCCTAAGTTCTTCAACCTTTGGGTGAACAGTCGGCTCCAAATTGCATTGGATTGCTTCAGACCATATATTGACCGGTTCAATTTGAGTACTTGATTCTTTTGTAAACCACGGTCCAGACCTTTGGGTGGAGACATATAGACTGGCTTCTTGTCATCGATATGTCCGTTCAGAAATGCACATTTGACATCCAACTGGTGTATTTCAAAGTCAAACCTAGCTGCCAATTTCAATGCTAGTCGTACAGTTTCAAAGTCACCAACTGGAGAGTAGACACCTGTGACATTCCCTTGTTGGCACCCTTTAGCTATAAGGCGAGCCTTGCATCTTGTGATAGAGCCATCATCGACATGCTTTTGAGCGAACACGAGTTTGGAATCTATGATATGCTCCCTAACAGGCTTGTCCACAACTTCCCATGTCTTCATCGACATAAGCGAAGAGAGTTCTTCGTCAATAGCTTTTCTCCATCTTTGCCAGTCAGGCGAATCTCTCGCGTCCTGCAAGCTTTCAGGGACGGTACTTATTGGTAGTTCTCTTGTCACAAGACTGTTATGGTGTGTGTCTTGATAACGATTTGGAGGGTTTTGCTGACGGTCAGGGTAGTGGCGTACTGGGTAGAGTTTCAAGAATTCTTGCATGCTAGGTGTCATTGGGAAATGGTCCGATTCTGCTTCACGTACTTGATCGTCCTCTTCATCTTCATTCGTACCACTTTCCACCACTTCATCTGCATTTTCATTACTCCCACCATGTCCAGTTTCCAGCTCCTCTTCATTGTCAGCTTCAGCACCATCTGGCCCCTCTGCTTCTGGCTCTCCATCATCATCTGAGTCAGCTGATTCTTGCTGTCGGTCAGCAATTTCAGGTATGGCATTCAATTCCATCTTTTCTTGAGTGTTGAACAATCGTCTTCCTGGAAAAACAGCTTCATTAAAACTGACATGCCTTGCGAACGTAATATCTCCACGTTCAATGTCATAGACGCGATAATTCTGGTGTGGGAGGCAGCGTAAGAGAATTCCACGGCGAGCTTTGCTCTCTAACTTCTTCCGTTTAGCTACATGAACCCAGACCTCACATCCAAACGATCTTAAAGAGGTAACGTTTGGTATCCTCCCAGTGAGCGTTTCGTGAGGGGTCTTCCCATCAGTTGCTCCACAACCGATGATGTTCATTGTTCTGGTAGCAGTAACGACTGCTTCAGCCCAGAACTTCTGTGGGAGGCCTGCATGTCGTAACATTGCTCTAGTCATCTCCATAACCGACCTGTTAAATCGTTCTGCAACTCCATTTTGCTGCGGAGTGTATGGAGCACTGTTCTCCCAATCTATTCCGACTTCGGAGAGATATTTTCGGAGTGAAATGTACTCTGGACCATTATCAGAGTAAACGACCTTGATCTTTCTTTCAGCCTGCCTCTCAAACTTCAATTGAAAGCATCTGAACTCCTGTGTCAGTTCCTTTCTTTTCGTCATGAGGCGTACGTCCTTGTACCTCGACTTTTTATCGATGAAAGACACAAAGTATCTCTTCCGTCCGATGCTTGGGGTACTCATAGGACCGCATATGTCCGTGTATATCACATCCCCGATCATAGCAGCATCATTACTCCTGCTGCCTAAACTCCTTCGTGTAATCTTTCCTTCAATGCACGGAGTGCAGTCGGCACTATGCTCTGGAGATACATTGAAGTCCAGTCCATGAACAGTGTTTTTGCTTGTCATTCGTCGTATTCTCTGGATTCCGATATGTCCGAATCTCTCATGCCAGAGCTGTAGGCCTTGCGTTTCTTTCGCTACATATGCAACATGCGGAGCTGGACTGCCCCAAATCTGATAAACCCTGACCTTTTTGGTGCTCTGATCATGACATTCGATCCTCTGATGAGACACACCGATGAATCGAAAGATATTTGGTACTGTTCCTCCGTTAGGCGGGAGCAAGATATTAAGTTGCAATCCATATCTTCAACGTAAAGAACGTCATGCAGTAGTATCTTTACATAGCGTCTTCCAGGCTGCGATACATTAAGACAAGGTGTCCTGTTCTTGATGCTGTCACACCCCTACCATCGCACAACACAATGGCTCTGTGCTGGGAGCGGTGAAATAAATGCGCCAAAGCACGGTCCCAATCATGTGACTAGTTGCACCAGAGTCAACAATGAATTGGTGGTCTCCTTGTCTGCTGACGAGAGCTCGATGGGTACTTGGATCACCTGCACGATGATCTGGTTTGACCGATCTACAGTCTGGTTTGTAGTGTCCTTTTCGGCCAAATTTGAAACATCTACCCCTCACTTTCGCCTGTAATGCCCTCTCCGTACCCAAAAGACCGGCCGGGCCTGATCCTTCTGTTTTCGTCTCTGAAGTACTGGTGTCATACTCTTGGAGAAGTCGAGCGGTTACCTTCTCCCAGGACAACTCCTCGTCCGACAAAGTCTGTAGGGCTGATATTACTGGACGATATGGCGTCTCTCTAGTAGAAACAAAACTGGAGAACAGGATAGCAATCTGCATACTATTCCCTATGGGACTTCCCATAGCTTCCAATCTTGAGAATACAGACTCCAAATCATCCACGTAGTCCGACATTACTGTTACTTCAGTAAACCGAGTCTGGTGTAGCTTCGTTTGCAACTGTACCCTTGTCGCAGCATTCTCCGTTGCATACCTTTCACACAGTTTTCGATACATAACGAATGGGTTGTGACGTTCGGAGGCAACAGCCCGTAGTGGTTTGTCTCCAAGAGATGGCACAAGATACACGCGAGCATTCGAGAGGTTTTGCTTCACTTCCATGGGTAGGGCATCAATTGTCTCTTCCCCAACGGCATCTTCTAAAACTAAATTCAGGAGTTCTTTCGATTCCAGTAGTGCTTCTATTCGCATCATCCACAAAGTAAAGTCCTCGTGGCGTTTTCCAGAGAAGCGAGGAACCTTCCTTGGACTGTCTTCATCCATAGCAGCACTGAAGCAAAGTCCTGTAACACTTTGAGAAAGCAATTAAGGAACGGCTTCTTTTAGTTCAGAGCGTTGGTTTCCAGTGGAGCGCGATGCTACCACTGTTGGGTATGGTTGGGACCAGTTCTTTGTACTTTCAAGAACCTCATCCCGTTTATATATGGAAGCGTACCTTGGCAAAACCCTGCCATAATCAAAGGTACTTCTAACTTGTGGTCAAAGCTCTATCACTGAGCTACAGGGAACCACACATATCGGATATTACATCAACATGAATAGTATCGTACTATCTGCGGCCGAGATGTAGACACATCACCTCTCGTAACACTCTCATGTAACACCAGCGCGTCACATCACATATTGCAAGAGTGTTACGTGAGAGCATTGTGAGTGCTCAATGGCATACTGCTCACAACATCCTCCCGATGCCACAAGAACATCTCACAAGTCCAAGCAAACTTCGCAGTTCTTGGTGGCGTCTCTGTGATAGAGCCTTAGTAAATATGTCGCAAGCATGTTTTATGTGCAGCAGTAATTCAAGACGATTTCTTTTTGCTGAACACCTTCTTGTACGAAATGATATCGTAGTTCAACATGCTTCGCTCTTCTGCCACCAGCGGCCCAATCTAACACTCCG
The DNA here is from genome assembly GCA_003194525.1 of Gracilariopsis chorda. Taxonomy (NCBI): domain Eukaryota; phylum Rhodophyta; class Florideophyceae; order Gracilariales; family Gracilariaceae; genus Gracilariopsis; species Gracilariopsis chorda. Next base: position 16,852 of record NBIV01000405.1, read on the forward strand.
GTGTTGTCCTCATACATGATTGTAGGTTGTTCAACTGATACAAGCTTTGTTTCACATAATAAATTGCGAACCCACCTCACTTGCTTGAAGCAATCTGATAATGAAATATATTCAGCCTCTGTAGTTGACGTTGCAATGCTTCTCTGTTTCAATGTTTTCAACAATATGACGTTGCCAAAAAGTAACACACAGAATCCACTTGTGGATTTGCGATCCGTGTCATCTCCAGCCCAATTTGCGTCAGCGTATGCACACAGGACGGGGTGGGTTTCGGAATTTTTCTTGATGTGCATGCCGTAATCTTTTGTACCGTTCAAGTAACGCATGACTCTCTTCACTGCAGTCCAGTGTATGACTGTAGGCCTTGACTGAGCCCGTGAAAGAATATTGACGGCAGCACAGATATCTGGCCTAGTTCGTGAAGATAGATACAGCAAGGACCCTATTGCCTCCTGATAAAGTTCTTTAGGCTTGAATAGGTCTGCTTCTGATGCTGATACAGGTCTGTATCCCGGACTCAGTGGTGTAGTCACCGGCTTCGAGTGTTCATGTTGAACTTCTGTAGGATTCGTTCCACAGCCGGACGTTGGTGCAGAGTTATTCCATTTCTTCACGTTGCATGTAAACCTCCAAGAAGCTGTCTGTAGAAGAGCATTCTTTCATTTCAAACTCTGAAAACAGCATACTTTTCACCTTGCTGGTTTTCTTGGGGTGATTGCCGATCAACAAGAGATCATCAACATATAATAGTATCTATAATTGGTGTCCTCCCCAAGTTTTGTAGAAGAAGCAAGGGTCTGTCATGCATTGTATAAAGTCTAAGTTCTTCAACCTTTGGGTGAACAGTCGGCTCCAAATTGCATTGGATTGCTTCAGACCATATATTGACCGGTTCAATTTGAGTACTTGATTCTTTTGTAAACCACGGTCCAGACCTTTGGGTGGAGACATATAGACTGGCTTCTTGTCATCGATATGTCCGTTCAGAAATGCACATTTGACATCCAACTGGTGTATTTCAAAGTCAAACCTAGCTGCCAATTTCAATGCTAGTCGTACAGTTTCAAAGTCACCAACTGGAGAGTAGACACCTGTGACATTCCCTTGTTGGCACCCTTTAGCTATAAGGCGAGCCTTGCATCTTGTGATAGAGCCATCATCGTCATGCTTTTGAGCGAACACGAGTTTGGAATCTATGATATGCTCCCTAACAGGCTTGTCCACAACTTCCCATGTCTTCATCGACATAAGCGAAGAGAGTTCTTCGTCAATAGCTTTTCTCCATCTTTGCCAGTCAGGCGAATCTCTCGCGTCCTGCAAGCTTTCAGGGACGGTACTTATTGGTAGTTCTCTTGTCACAAGACTGTTATGGTGTGTGTCTTGATAACGATTTGGAGGGTTTTGCTGACGGTCAGGGTAGTGGCGTACTGGGTAGAGTGTCAAGAATTCTTGCATGCTAGGTGTCATTGGGAAATGGTCCGATTCTGCTTCACGTACTTGATCGTCCTCTTCATCTTCATTCGTACCACTTTCCACCACTTCATCTGCATTTTCATTACTCCCACCATGTCCAGTTTCCAGCTCCTCTTCATTGTCAGCTTCAGCACCATCTGGCCCCTCTGCTTCTGGCTCTCCATCATCATCTGAGTCAGCTGATTCTTGCTGTCGGTCAGCAATTTCAGGTATGACATTCAATTCCACATTTTCTTGAGTGTTGAACAATCGTCTTCCTGGAAAAACAGCTTCATTAAAACTGACATGCCTTGCAAACGTAATATCTCCACGTTCAATGTCATAGACGCGATAATTCTGGTGTGGGAGGCAGCGTAAGAGAATTCCACGGCGAGCTTTGCTCTCTAACTTCTTCCGTTTAGCTACATGAACCCAGACCTCACATCCAAACGATATTAAAGAGGTAACGTTTGGTATCCTCCCAGTGAGCGTTTCGTGAGGGGTCTTCCCATCAGTTGCTCCACAACCGATGATGTTCATTGTTCTGGTAGCAGTAACGACTGCTTCAGCCCAGAACTTCTGTGGGAGGCCTGCATGTCGTAACATTGCTCTAGTCATCTCCATAACCAACCTGTTAAATCGTTCTGCAACTCCATTTTGCTGCGGAGTGTATGGAGCACTGTTCTCCCAATCTATTCCGACTTCGGAGAGATATTTTCGGAGTGAAATGTACTCTGGACCATTATCAGAGTAAACGACCTTGATCTTTCTTTCAGCCTGCCTCTCAAACTTCAATTGAAAGCATCTGAACTCCTGTGTCAGTTCCTTTCTTTTCGTCATGAGGCGTACGTCCTTGTACCTCGACTTTTTATCGATGAAAGACACAAAGTATCTCTTCCGTCCGATGCTTGGGGTACTCATAGGACCGCATATGTCCGTGTATATCACATCCCCGATCATAGCAGCATCATTATTCCTGCTGCCTAGACTCCTTCGTGTCATCTTTCCTTCAATGCACGGAGTGCAGTCGGCACTGTGCTCTGGAGATACATTGAGGTCCAGTCCATGAACAGTGTTTTTGCTTGTCATTCGTCGTATTCTCTGGATTCCGATATGTCCGAATCTCTCATGCCAGAGCTGTAGGCCTTGCGTTTCTTTCGCTACATATGCAACATGCGGAGCTGGACTGCCCCAAATCTGATAAACCTCTGACCTTTTTGGTGCTCTGATCATGACATCCGATCCTCTGATGAGACACACCGATGAATCGAAAGATATTTGGTACTGTTCCTCCGTTAGGCGGGAGCAAGATATTAAGTTGCAATCCATATCTTCAACGTAAAGAACGTCATGCAGTAGTATCTTTACATAGCGTCTTCCAGGCTGCGATACATTAAGACAAGGTGTCCTGTTCTTGATGCTGTCACACCCCTACCATCGCACAACACAATGGCTCTGTGCTGGGAGCGGTGAAATAAATGCGCCAAAGCACGGTCCCCAATGATGTGACTAGTTGCACCAGAGTCAACAATGAATTGGTGGTCTCCTTGTCTGCTGACGAGAGCTCGATGGGTACTTGGATCACCTGCACGATGATCTTGTTTGACCGATCTACAGTCTGGTTTGTAGTGTCCTTTTCGGCCAAATTTGAAACATCTACCCCTCACTTTCGCCTGTAATTCCCTCTCCGTACCCAAAAGACCGGCCGGGCCTGATCCTTCTGTTTTCGTCTCTGAAGTACTGGTGTCATACTCTTGGAGAAGTCGAGCGGTTACCTTCTCCCAGGACAACTCCTCGTCCGACAAAGTCTGTAGGGCTGATATTACTGGACGATATGGCGTCTCTCTAGTAGAAACAAAACTGGAGAACAGGATAGCAATCTGCATACTATTCCCTATGGGACTTCCCATAGCTTCCAATCTTGAGAATACAGACTCCAAATCATCCACGTAGTCCGACATTACTGTTACTTCAGTAAACCGAGTCTGGTGTAGCTTCGTTTGCAACTGTACCCTTGTCGCAGCATTCTCCGTTGCATACCTTTCACACAGTTTTCGATACATAACGAATGGGTTGTGACGTTCGGAGGCAACAGCCCGTAGTGGTTTGTCTCCAAGAGATGGCACAAGATACACGCGAGCATTCGAGAGGTTTTGCTTCACTTCCATGGGTAGGGCATCAATTGTCTCTTCCCCAACGGCATCTTCTAAAACTAAATTCAGGAGTTCTTTTGATTCCAGTAGTGCTTCTATTCGCATCATCCACAAAGTAAAGTCCTCGTGGCGTTTTCCAGAGAAGCGAGGAACCTTCCTTGGACTGTCTTCATCCATAGCAGCACTGAAGCAAAGTCCTGTAACACTTTGAGAAAGCAATTAAGGAACGGCTTCTTTTAGTTCAGAGCGTTGGTTTCCAGTGGAGCGCGATGCTACCACTGTTGGGTATGGTTGGGACCAGTTCTTTGTACTTTCAAGAACCTCATCCCGTTTATATATGGAAGCGTACCTTGGCAAAACCCTGCCATAATCAAAGGTACTTCTAACTTGTGGTCAAAGCTCTATCACTGAGCTACAGGGAACCACACATATCGGATATTACATCAACATGAATAGTATCGTACTATCTGCGGCCGAGATGTAGACACATCACCTCTCGTAACACTCTCATGTAACACCAGCGCGTCACATCACATATTGCAAGAGTGTTACGTGAGAGCATTGTGAGTGCTCAATGGCATACTGCTCACAACATCCTCCCGATGCCACAAGAGCATCTCACAAGTCCAAGCAAACTTCGCAGTTCTTGGTGGCGTCTCTGTGATAGAGCCTTAGTAAATATGTCGGCAAGCATGTTTTATGTGCAGCAGTAATTCAAGACGATTTCTTTTTGCTGAACACCTTCTTGTACGAAATGATATCGTAGTTCAACATGCTTCGCTCTTCTGCCACCAGCGGCCCAATCTAACACTCCGGTGTTGTCCTCATACATGATTGTAGGTTGTTCAACTGATACAAGCTTTGTTTCACATAATAAATTGCGAACCCACCTCACTTGCTTGAAGCAATCTGATAATGAAATATATTCAGCCTCTGTAGTTGACGTTGCAATGCTTCTCTGTTTCAATGTTTTCAACAATATGACGTTGCCAAAAAGTAACACACAGAATCCACTTGTGGATTTGCGATCCGTGTCATCTCCAGCCCAATTTGCGTCAACGTATGCACACAGGACGGGGTGGGTTTCGGAATTTTTCTTGATGTGCATGCCGTAATCTTTTGTACCGTTCAAGTAACGCATGACTCTCTTCACTGCAGTCCAGTGTATGACTGTAGGCCTTGACTGAGCCCGTGAAAGAATATTGACGGCAGCACAGATATCTGGCCTAATTCGTGAAGATAGATACAGCAAGGACCCTATTGCCTCCTGATAAAGTTCTTTAGGCTTGAATAGGTCTGCTTCTGATGCTGATACAGGTCTGTATCCCGGACTCAGTGGTGTAGTCACCGGCTTCGAGATGTTCATGTTGAACTTCTGTAGGATTCGTTCCACAGCCGGACGTTGGTGCAGAGTTATTCCATTTTCTTCACGTTGCATGTAAACCCCAAGAAGCTGTCTGTAGAAGAGCATTCTTTCATTTCAAACTCTGAAAACAGCATACTTTTCACCTTGCTGGTTTTCTTGGGGTGATTGCCGATCAACAAGAGATCATCAACATATAATAGTATCTATAATTGGTGTCCTCCCCAAGTTTTGTAGAAGAAGCAAGGGTCTGTCATGCATTGTATAAAGTCTAAGTTCTTCAACCTTTGGGTGAACAGTCGGCTCCAAATTGCATTGGATTGCTTCAGACCATATATTGACCGGTTCAATTTGAGTACTTGATTCTTTTGTAAACCACGGTCCAGACCTTTGGGTGGAGACATATAGACTGGCTTCTTGTCATCGATATGTCCGTTCAGAAATGCACATTTGACATCCAACTGGTGTATTTCAAAGTCAAACCTAGCTGCCAATTTCAATGCTAGTCGTACAGTTTCAAAGTCACCAACTGGAGAGTAGACACCTGTGACATTCCCTTGTTGGCACCCTTTAGCTATAAGGCGAGCCTTGCATCTTGTGATAGAGCCATCATCGTCATGCTTTTGAGCGAACACGAGTTTGGAATCTATGATATGCTCCCTAACAGGCTTGTCCACAACTTCCCATGTCTTCATCGACATAAGCGAAGAGAGTTCTTCGTCAATAGCTTTTCTCCATCTTTGCCAGTCAGGCGAATCTCTCGCGTCCTGCAAGCTTTCAGGGACGGTACTTATTGGTAGTTCTCTTGTCACAAGACTGTTATGGTGTGTGTCTTGATAACGATTTGGAGGGTTTTGCTGACGGTCAGGGTAGCGGCGTACTGGGTAGTGTGTCAAGAATTCTTGCATGCTAGGTGTCATTGGGAAATGGTCCGATTCTGCTTCACGTACTTGATCGTCCTCTTCATCTTCATTCGTACCACTTTCCACCACTTCATCTGCATTTTCATTACTCCCACCATGTCCAGTTTCCAGCTCCTCTTCATTGTCAGCTTCAGCACCATCTGGCCCCTCTGCTTCTGGCTCTCCATCATCATCTGAGTCAGCTGATTCTTGCTGTCGGTCAGCAATTTCAGGTATGGCATTCAATTCCATCTTTTCTTGAGTGTTGAACAATCGTCTTCCTGGAAAAACAGCTTCATTAAAACTGACATGCCTTGCAAACGTAATATCTCCACGTTCAATGTCATAGACGCGATAATTCTGGTGTGGGAGGCAGCGTAAGAGAATTCCACGGCGAGCTTTGCTCTCTAACTTCTTCCGTTTAGCTACATGAACCCAGACCTCACATCCAAACGATATTAAAGAGGTAACGTTTGGTATCCTCCCAGTGAGCGTTTCGTGAGGGGTCTTCCCATCAGTTGCTCCACAACCGATGATGTTCATTGTTCTGGTAGCAGTAACGACTGCTTCAGCCCAGAACTTCTGTGGGAGGCCTGCATGTCGTAACATTGCTCTAGTCATCTCCATAACCGACCTGTTAAATCGTTCTGCAACTCCATTTTGCTGCGGAGTGTATGGAGCACTGTTCTCCCAATCTATTCCGACTTCGGAGAGATATTTTCGGAGTGAAATGTACTCTGGACCATTATCAGAGTAAACGACCTTGATCTTTCTTTCAGCCTGCCTCTCAAACTTCAATTGAAAGCATCTGAACTCCTGTGTCAGTTCCTTTCTTTTCGTCATGAGGCGTACGTCCTTGTACCTCGACTTTTTATCGATGAAAGACACAAAGTATCTCTTCCGTCCGATGCTTGGGGTACTCATAGGACCGCATATGTCCGTGTATATCACATCCCCGATCATAGCAGCATCATTACTCCTGCTGCCTAGACTCCTTCGTGTCATCTTTCCTTCAATGCACGGAGTGCAGTCGGCACTGTGCTCTGGAGATACATTGAGGTCCAGTCCATGAACAGTGTTTTTGCTTGTCATTCGTCGTATTCTCTGGATTCCGATATGTCCGAATCTCTCATGCCAGAGCTGTAGGCCTTGCGTTTCTTTCGCTACATATGCAACATGCGGAGCTGGACTGCCCCAAATCTGATAAACCTCTGACCTTTTTGGTGCTCTGATCATGACATCCGATCCTCTGATGAGACACACCGATGAATCGAAAGATATTTGGTACTGTTCCTCCGTTAGGCGGGAGCAAGATATTAAGTTGCAATCCATATCTTCAACGTAAAGAACGTCATGCAGTAGTATCTTTACATAGCGTCTTCCAGGCTGCGATACATTAAGACAAGGTGTCCTGTTCTTGATGCTGTCACACCCCTACCATCGCACAACACAATGGCTCTGTGCTGGGAGCGGTGAAATAAATGCGCCAAAGCACGGTCCCCAATGATGTGACTAGTTGCACCAGAGTCAACAATGAATTGGTGGTCTCCTTGTCTGCTGACGAGAGCTCGATGGGTACTTGGATCACCTGCACGATGATCTGGTTTGACCGATCTACAGTCTGGTTTGTAGTGTCCTTTTCGGCCACATTTGAAACATCTACCCCTCACTTTCGCCTGTAATGCCCTCTCCGTACCCAAAAGACCGGCCGGGCCTGATCCTTCTGTTTTCGTCTCTGAAGTACTGGTGTCATACTCTTGGAGAAGTCGAGCGGTTACCTTCTCCCAGGACAACTCCTCGTCCGACAAAGTCTGTAGGGCTGATATTACTGGACGATATGGCGTCTCTCTAGTAGAAACAAAACTGGAGAACAGGATAGCAATCTGCATACTATTCCCTATGGGACTTCCCATAGCTTCCAATCTTGAGAATACAGACTCGAAATCATCCACGTAGTCCGACATTACTGTTACTTCAGTAAACCGAGTCTGGTGTAGCTTCGTTTGCAACTGTACCCTTGTCGCAGCATTCTCCGTTGCATACCTTTCACACAGTTTTCGATACATAACGAATGGGTTGTGACGTTCGGAGGCAACAGCCCGTAGTGGTTTGTCTCCAAGAGATGGCACAAGATACATGCGAGCATTCGGAGAGGTTTTGCTTCACTTCCATGGGTAGGGCATCAATTGTCTCTTCCCCAACGGCATCTTCTAAAACTAAATTCAGGAGTTCTTTTGATTCCAGTAGTGCTTCTATTCGCATCATCCACAAAGTAAAGTCCTCGTGGCGTTTTCCAGAGAAGCGAGGAACCTTCCTTGGACTGTCTTCATCCATAGCAGCACTGAAGCAAAGTCCTGTAACACTTTGAGAAAGCAATTAAGGAACGGCTTCTTTTAGTTCAGAGCGTTGGTTTCCAGTGGAGCGCGATGCTACCACTGTTGGGTATGGTTGGGACCAGTTCTTTGTACTTTCAAGAACCTCATCCCGTTTATATATGGAAGCGTACCTTGGCAAAACCCTGCCATAATCAAAGGTACTTCTAACTTGTGGTCAAAGCTCTATCACTGAGCTACAGGGAACCACACATATCGGATATTACATCAACATGAATAGTATCGTACTATCTGCGGCCGAGATGTAGACACATCACCTCTCGTAACACTCTCATGTAACACCAGCGCGTCACATCACATATTGCAAGAGTGTTACGTGAGAACATTGTGAGTGCTCAATGGCATACTGCTCACAACATCCTCCCGATGCCACAAGAGCATCTCACAAGTCCAAGCAAACTTCGCAGTTCTTGGTGGCGTCTCTGTGATAGAGCCTTAGTAAATATGTCGGCAAGCATGTTTTATGTGCAGCAGTAATTCAAGACGATTTCTTTTTGCTGAACACCTTCTTGTACGAAATGATATCGTAGTTCAACATGCTTCGCTCTTCTGCCACCAGCGGCCCAATCTAACACTCCGGTGTTGTCCTCATACATGATTGTAGGTTGTTCAACTGATACAAGCTTTGTTTCACATAATAAATTGCGAACCCACCTCACTTGCTTGAAGCAATCTGATAATGAAATATATTCAGCCTCTGTAGTTGACGTTGCAATGCTTCTCTGTTTCAATGTTTTCAACAATATGACGTTGCCAAAAAGTAACACACAGAATCCACTTGTGGATTTGCGATCCGTGTCATCTCCAGCCCAATTTGCGTCAGCGTATGCACACAGGACGGGGTGGGTTTCGGAATTTTTCTTGATGTGCATGCCGTAATCTTTTGTACCGTTCAAGTAACGCATGACTCTCTTCACTGCAGTCCAGTGTATGACTGTAGGCCTTGACTGAGCCCGTGAAAGAATATTGACGGCAGCACAGATATCTGGCCTAGTTCGTGAAGATAGATACAGCAAGGACCCTATTGCCTCCTGATAAAGTTCTTTAGGCTTGAATAGGTCTGCTTCTGATGCTGATACAGGTCTGTATCCCGGACTCAGTGGTGTAGTCACCGGCTTCGAGGTGTTCATGTTGAACTTCTGTAGGATTCGTTCCACAGCCGGACGTTGGTGCAGAGTTATTCCATTTTCTTCACGTTGCATGTAAACCTCCAAGAAGCTGTCTGTAGAAGAGCATTCTTTCATTTCAAACTCTGAAAACAGCATACTTTTCACCTTGCTGGTTTTCTTGGGGTGATTGCCGATCAACAAGAGATCATCAACATATAATAGTATCTATAATTGGTGTCCTCCCCAAGTTTTGTAGAAGAAGCAAGGGTCTGTCATGCATTGTATAAAGCCTAAGTTCTTCAACCTTTGGGTGAACAGTCGGCTCCAAATTGCATTGGATTGCTTCAGACCATATATTGACCGGTTCAATTTGAGTACTTGATTCTTTTGTAAACCACGGTCCAGACCTTTGGGTGGAGACATATAGACTGGCTTCTTGTCATCGATATGTCCGTTCAGAAATGCACATTTGACATCCAACTGGTGTATTTCAAAGTCAAACCTAGCTGCCAATTTCAATGCTAGTCGTACAGTTTCAAAGTCACCAACTGGAGAGTAGACACCTGTGACATTCCCTTGTTGGCACCCTTTAGCTATAAGGCGAGCCTTGCATCTTGTGATAGAGCCATCATCGTCATGCTTTTTGAGCGAACACGAGTTTGGAATCTATGATATGCTCCCTAACAGGCTTGTCCACAACTTCCCATGTCTTCATCGACATAAGCGAAGAGAGTTCTTCGTCAATAGCTTTTCTCCATCTTTGCCAGTCAGGCGAATCTCTCGCGTCCTGCAAGCTTTCAGGGACGGTACTTATTGGTAGTTCTCTTGTCACAAGACTGTTATGGTGTGTGTCTTGATAACGATTTGGAGGTTTTGCTGACGGTCAGGGTAGCGGCGTACTGGGTAGTGTGTCAAGAATTCTTGCATGCTAGGTGTCATTGGGAAATGGTCCGATTCTGCTTCACGTACTTGATCGTCCTCTTCATCTTCATTCGTACCACTTTCCACCACTTCATCTGCATTTTCATTACTCCCACCATGTCCAGTTTCCAGCTCCTCTTCATTGTCAGCTTCAGCACCATTCTGGCCCCTCTGCTTCTGGCTCTCCATCATCATCTGAGTCAGCTGATTCTTGCTGTCGGTCAGCAATTTCAGGTATGGCATTCAATTCCATCTTTTCTTGAGTGTTGAACAATCGTCTTCCTGGAAAAACAGCTTCATTAAAACTGACATGCCTTGCAAACGTAATATCTCCACGTCAATGTCATAGACGCGATAATTCTGGTGTGGGAGGCAGCGTAAGAGAATTCCACGGCGAGCTTTGCTCTCTAACTTCTTCCGTTTAGCTACATGAACCCAGACCTCACATCCAAACGATCTTAAAGAGGTAACGTTTGGTATCCTCCCAGTGAGCGTTTCGTGAGGTGTCTTCCCATCAGTTGCTCCACAACCGATGATGTTCATTGTTCTGGTAGCAGTAACGACTGCTTCAGCCCAGAACTTCTGTGGGAGGCCTGCATGTCGTAACATTGCTCTAGTCATCTCCATAACCGACCTGTTAAATCGTTCTGCAACTCCATTTTGCTGCGGAGTGTATGGAGCACTGTTCTCCCAATCCTATTCCGACTTCGGAGAGATATTTTCGGAGTGAAATGTACTCTGGACCATTATCAGAGTAAACGACCTTGATCTTTCTTTCAGCCTGCCTCTCAAACTTCAATTGAAAGCATCTGAACTCCTGTGTCAGTTCCTTTCTTTTCGTCATGAGGCGTACGTCCTTGTACCTCGACTTTTTATCGATGAAAGACACAAAGTATTCTCTTCGTCCGATGCTTGGGGTACTCATAGGACCGCATATGTCCGTGTATATCACATCCCGATCATAGCAGCATCATTACTCCTGCTGCCTAAACTCCTTCGTGTAATCTTTCCTTCAATGCACGGAGTGCAGTCGGCACTGTGCTCTGGAGATACATTGAAGTCCAGTCCATGAACAGTGTTTTTGCTTGTCATTCGTCGTATTCTCTGGATTCCGATATGTCCGAATCTCTCATGCCAGAGCTGTAGGCTTGCGTTTCTTTCGCTACATATGCAACATGCGGAGCTGGACTGCCCCAAATCTGATAAACCCCTGACCTTTTTTGGTGCTCTGATCATGACATTCGATCCTCTGATGAGACACACCGATGATCGAAAGATATTTGGTACTGTTCCTCCGTTAGGGCGGGGAGCAAGATATTAAGTTTGCAATCCATATCTTCAACGTAAAAGAACGTCATGCAGTAGTATCTTTACATAGCGTCTTCCAGGCTGCGATACATTAAGACAAGGTGTCCTGTTCTTGGATGCTGTCACACCCCTACCATCGCACAACACAATGGCTCTGTGCTGGGAGCGGTGAAATAAAGTGCGCCAAAGCACGGTCCCAATCATGTGACTAGTTGCACCAGAGTCAACAATGAATTGGTGGTCTCCTTGTCTGCTGACGAGAGCTCGATGGGTACTTGGATCACCTGCACGATGATCTGGTTTGACCGATCTACAGTCTGGTTTGTAGTGTCCTTTTCGGCCA
>NBIV01000406.1:0-52386 GCA_003194525.1 Gracilariopsis chorda
CCTAGTCTCTCCCGTCCATCCCAGTCTCTCTCGTCCATCCTTGTCTCTTCCGTCCATCCTAGTCTTCATTTTCTTACATCATTACCATTTTTCGAACAATGACTCGCAGAAACAACGCTAACGCCACGCAAAATGAGAATTCCATTGTCCAACTTCATTCAGATCAAGACATCATTGACTATCTTTCGTGCGCCTCTCCAGCGACAAAAGAGAAACTCCGTGAGGAAGCTCAATATCTCGCAAACCTATAACCGAGAGGCATGTGCGATCATTGGTCATCAGCGAAATGGAAACTAATAAGAAGGAAATGGAGAAAAGATTGCCGATGGTATCGAGAACTTTTCAAACATCCATCCTCGCGTTTATTGAGGTCAGACTAAACGATTTGGAAGAACGTCTTCATGCCATAATGAATCGTTCGTTATCGAGCATGCGACAAGGCTGTTTGTGCGATCCGTAAACCTTACCGTGGTGCAAATTCCAAATCTATGGCCTCCTCTTCATCGCATACTACCTGTGTCTTTTGCGAGATGAAGGTTGGTTGCTTTCGCCATAAGAAATGTTGAACCTTGGAGATTAGACATGTCATCTGTAGTTGATGTTTACACGTTAGATGACAATGAATAAACAGAGTTGACAGGCGCCCATTTGACACTCACGCTTGAACTGTGGTACACTTTTGCATACGACTTTCACATTTTTGGCTCCCCCGAAAATGAAGTCCCGGTTCCTGTCGGCGTCGTGGGAAGATTCTTCAGAGGTTGAATCATAACCATACGGAAGACGGATGACGATGGCAAGGACCTTGTTAGGAAGGCTGACTATGTCAAAAGAGCTCGATGTTTGGGCAAGTTGAGCAACGCGGCAAGAAATGTCTGGTCTGGTGTGAGTGATCCATCCGAGAGACATGAGTCGAGATTTGAATTCAGAGAACGGCGCATCTGGAGGTAGCATGGTAAGCTTGCCGATTTGCTTGCGCTGATGGAGGCAAAGACCACGGTCTGTAGTGGAAATCTCGAGGCCGGCGAAAACGAAGTTATCGAGGGCCTTGGGCTTGGCCTCAAAGCGTTGTGAGGTTACATCTGTACTCTTCATGAATTCGTCGCTGCCGCTTAGCATGGAGTCGTCGACATATGTGCCTGCCAGACCGGCGAGTTGGCCATTGATGTGCTTGAAGAAGAGTGGTAGATCACCAACTGCCTGTGTCATGTGCAGGTCGTAAAAACCCCTAAAATCCCTAAAAACCCCTAAAAACCCCTAAAAAAACCCCCTAAAAAACCCCTTAAAACCCTTAGCGACTCACAAACAGCACGCATTGTGGTCTCGGCACTGCCGACTCGGCAGCGCGCACCTCGCACATCGTTGGCTTCGGCACACATTAACTTCGAATGATGTCACATCATTTTCCTCGAATTTTCAATATTTTGAACCACTGTGGGAGCCGCAGTGTCACACTGCGTGCATTTTGAACATTCGTGCATCAATAAAGGTCATTCATCGAGCGTCGTCGACGTTCGCTGTATGACCCCATTTGATCCGAACGCTCGATCAACAGCAATAAAGAGGCAAGCAGCTGTGATGTGGTTGTGTTTCAGAGCACAGAACTATTTTTAAGTAGTTTGGTGCACTCACATGTACAAGTAGTTTACCAAAAGGTACCTGAAAGGTTTTAAACTTTCAAACAAGTAACATCTACTACTTAAAGACAGGCATGTGTCCATCCTAGTCTCTCCCGTCCATCCCAGTCTCTCTCGTCCATCCTTGTCTCTTCCGTCCATCCTAGTCTCTTCATTTTCTTACATCATTACCATTTTTCGAACAATGACTCGCAGAAACAACGCTAACGCCACCGCAAAATGAGAATTCCATGTCCAACTTCATTCAGATCAAGACATCATTGACTATCTTTCGTGCGCCTCTCCAGCGACAAAAGAGAAACTCCGTGAGGAAGCTCAAAATATCTCGCAAACCTATAAACCGAGAGGCATGTGCGATCATTGGTCATCAGCGAAATGGAAACTAATTAAGAAGGGAAATGGAGAACAAGATTGCCGATGGTATCGAGAACTTTTTCAACATCCATCCTCGCGTTTATTGAGGTCAGACTAAACGATTTGGAAGAACGTCTTCATGCCATAATGAATCGTTCGTTATCGAGCATGCGACAAGGCTGTTTGTGCGATCCGTAAACCTTACCGTGGTGCAAAATTCCAAATCTATGGCCTCCTCTTCATCGCATACTACCTGTGTCTTTTGCGAGATGAAGGTTGGTTGCTTTCGCCATAAGAAATGTTTGAACCTTGGAGATTAGACATGTCATCTGTAGTTGATGTTTACACGTTAGATGACAATGAATAAACAGAGTTGACAGGCGCCCATTTGACACTCACGCTTGAACTGTGGTACACTTTTGCATACGACTTTCACATTTTTGGCTCCCCCGAAAATGAAGTCCCGGTTCCTGTCGGCGTCGTGGGAAGATTCTTCAGAGGTTGAATCATAACCATACGGAAGACGGATGACGATGGCAAGGAACCTTGTTAGGAAGGCTGACTATGTCAAAGAGCTCGATGTTTGGGCAAGTTGAGCAACGCGGCAAGAAATGTCTGGTCTGGTGTGAGTGATCCATCCGAGAGACATGAGTCGAGATTTGAATTCAGAGAACGGCGCATCTGGAGGTAGCATGGTAAGCTTGCCGATTTGCTTGCGCTGATGGAGGCAAAGACCACGGTCTGTAGTGGAAATCTCGAGGCCGGCGAAAACGAAGTTATCGAGGGCCTTGGGCTTGGCCTCAAAGCGTTGTGAGGTTACATCTGTACTCTTCATGAATTCGTCGCTGCCGCTTAGCATGGAGTCGTCGACATATGTGCCTGCCAGACCGGCGAGTTGGCCATTGATGTGCTTGAAGAAGAGTGGTAGATCACCAACTGCCTGTGTCATGTGCAGGTCGTAAAAAACCCCTAAAACCCCCTAAAAACCCCTAAAAACCCCCTAAAAACGCCTTAAAACCCTTAGCGACTCACAAACAGCACGCATTGTGGTCTCGGCACTGCCGACTCGGCAGCGCGCACCTCGCACATCGTTGGCTTCGGCACACATTAACTTCGAATGATGTCACATCATTTTCCTCGAATTTTCAATATTTTGAACCACTGTGGGAGCCGCAGTGTCACACTGCGTGCATTTTGAACATTCGTGCATCAATAAAGGTCATTCATCGAGCGTCGTCGACGTTCGCTGTATGACCCCATTTGATCCGAACGCTCGATCAACAGCAATAAAGAGGCAAGCAGCTGTGATGTGGTTGTGTTTCAGAGCACAGAACTATTTTTAAGTAGTTTGGTGCACTCACATGTACAAGTAGTTTACCAAAAGGTACCTGAAAGGTTTTAAACTTTCAAACAAGTAACATCTACTACTTAAAGACAGGCATGTGTCCATCCTAGTCTCTCCCGTCCATCCCAGTCTCTCTCGTCCATCCTTGTCTCTTCCGTCCATCCTAGTCTCTTCATTTTCTTACATCATTACCATTTTTCGAACAATGACTCGCAGAAAACAACGCTAACGCCACGCCAAAATGAGAATTCCATTGTCCAACTTCATTCAGATCAAGACATCATTGACTATCTTTCGTGCCCTCTCCAGCGACAAAAGAGAAACTCCGTGAGTAAGCTCAAATATCTCGCAAACCTATAACCGAGAGCATGTGCGATCATTGGTCATCAGCGAAATGGAAACTAATAAGAAGGAAATGGAGAACAAGATTGCCGATGGTATCGAGAACTTTTCAACATCCATCCTCGCGTTTATTGAGGTCAGACTAAACGATTTGGGAAGAACGTCTTCATGCCATAATGAATCGTTTCGTTATCGAGCATGCGACAAGGCTGTTTGTGCGATCCGTAAACCTTACCGTGGTGCAAATTCCAAATCTATGGCCTCCTCTTCATCGCTACTACCTGTGTCTTTTGCGAGATGAAGGTTTGGTTGCTTTCGCCATAAGAAATGTTGAACCTTGGAGATTAGACATGTCATCTGTAGTTGATGTTTACACGTTAGATGACAATGAATAAACAGAGTTGACAGGCGCCCATTTGACACTCACGCTTGAACTGTGGTACACTTTTGCATACGACTTTCACATTTTTGGCTCCCCCGAAAATGAAGTCCCGGTTCCTGTCGGCGTCGTGGGAAGATTCTTCAGAGGTTGAATCATAACCATACGGAAGACGGATGACGATGGCAAGGACCTTGTTAGGAAGGCTGACTATGTCAAAGAGCTCGATGTTTGGGCAAGTTGAGCAACGCGGCAAGAAATGTCTGGTCTGGTGTGAGTGATCCATCCGAGAGACATGAGTCGAGATTTGAATTCAGAGAACGGCGCATCTGGAGGTAGCATGGTAAGCTTGCCGATTTGCTTGCGCTGATGGAGGCAAAGACCACGGTCTGTAGTGGAAATCTCGAGGCCGGCGAAAACGAAGTTATCGAGGGCCTTGG
The DNA here is from genome assembly GCA_003194525.1 of Gracilariopsis chorda. Taxonomy (NCBI): domain Eukaryota; phylum Rhodophyta; class Florideophyceae; order Gracilariales; family Gracilariaceae; genus Gracilariopsis; species Gracilariopsis chorda. Next base: position 4,498 of record NBIV01000406.1, read on the forward strand.
GCTTGGCCTCAAAGCGTTGTGAGGTTACATCTGTACTCTTCATGAATTCGTCGCTGCCGCTTAGCATGGAGTCGTCGACATATGTGCCTGCCAGACCGGCGAGTTGGCCATTGATGTGCTTGAAGAAGAGTGTAGATCACCAACTGCCTGTGTCATGTGCAGGTCGTAAAAACCCCTAAAATCCCCTAAAATCCCCTAAAATCCCCTAAAAACCCCTTAAAACCCTTAGCGACTCACAAACAGCACGCATTGTGGTCTCGGCACTGCCGACTCGGCAGCGCGCACCTCGCACATCGTTGGCTTCGGCACACATTAACTTCGAATGATGTCACATCATTTTCCTCGAATTTTCAATATTTTGAACCACTGTGGGAGCCGCAGTGTCACACTGCGTGCATTTTGAACATTCGTGCATCAATAAAGGTCATTCATCGAGCGTCGTCGACGTTCGCTGTATGACCCCATTTGATCCGAACGCTCGATCAACAGCAATAAAGAGGCAAGCAGCTGTGATGTGGTTGTGTTTCAGAGCACAGAACTATTTTTAAGTAGTTTGGTGCACTCACATGTACAAGTAGTTTACCAAAAGGTACCTGAAAGGTTTTAAACTTTCAAACAAGTAACATCTACTACTTAAAGACAGGCATGTGTCCATCCTAGTCTCTCCCGTCCATCCCAGTCTCTCTCGTCCATCCTTGTCTCTTCCGTCCATCCTAGTCTCTTCATTTTCTTACATCATTACCATTTTTCGAACAATGACTCGCAGAAACAACGCTAACGCCACGCAAAATGAGAATTCCATTGTCCAACTTCATTCAGATCAAGACATCATTGACTATCTTTCGTGCGCCTCTCCAGCGACAAAAGAGAAACTCCGTGAGTAAGCTCAAATATCTCGCAAACCTATAACCGAGAGGCATGTGCGATCATTGGTCATCAGCGAAATGGAAACTAATAAGAAGGAATTGGAGAACAAGATTGCCGATGGTATCGAGAACTTTTCAACATCCATCCTCGCGTTTATTGAGGTCAGACTAAACGATTTGGAAGAACGTCTTCATGCCATAATGAATCGTTCGTTATCGAGCATGCGACAAGGCTGTTTGTGCGATCCGTAAACCTTACCGTGGTGCAAATTCCAAATCTATGGCCTCCTCTTCATCGCATACTACCTGTGTCTTTTGCGAGATGAAGGTTGGTTGCTTTCGCATAAGAAATGTTGAACCTTGGAGATTAGACATGTCATCTGTAGTTGATGTTTACACGTTTAGATGACAATGAATAAACAGAGTTGACAGGCGCCCATTTGACACTCACGCTTGAACTGTGGTACACTTTTGCATACGACTTTCACATTTTTGGCTTCCCCCGAAAATGAAGTCCCGGTTCCTGTCGGCGTCGTGGGAAGATTCTTCAGAGGTTGAATCATAACCATACGGAAGACGGATGACGATGGCAAGGACCTTGTTAGGAAGGCTGACTATGTCAAAGAGCTCGATGTTTGGGCAAGTTGAGCAACGCGGCAAGAAATGTCTGGTCTGGTGTGAGTGATCCATCCGAGAGACATGAGTCGAGATTTGAATTCAGAGAACGGCGCATCTGGAGGTAGCAGGTAAGCTTGCCGATTTGCTTGCGCTGATGGAGGCAAAGACCACGGTCTGTAGTGGAAATCTCGAGGCCGGCGAAAACGAAGTTATCGAGGGCCTTGGGCTTGGCCTCAAAGCGTTGTGAGGTTACATCTGTACTCTTCATGAATTCGTCGCTGCCGCTTAGCATGGAGTCGTCGACATATGTGCCTGCCAGACCGGCGAGTTGGCCATTGATTGTGCTTGAAGAAGAGTGATAGATCACCAACTGCCTGTGTCATGTGCAGGTCGTAAAAACCCCTAAAATCCCCTAAAATCCCCTAAAATCCCCTAAAAACCCTTAAAACCCTTAGCGACTCACAAACAGCACGCATTGTGGTCTCGGCACTGCCGACTCGGCAGCGCGCACCTCGCACATCGTTGGCTTCGGCACACATTAACTTCGAATGATGTCACATCATTTTCCTCGAATTTTCAATATTTTGAACCACTGTGGGAGCCGCAGTGTCACACTGCGTGCATTTTGAACATTCGTGCATCAATAAGGTCATTCATCGAGCGTCGTCGACGTTCGCTGTATGACCCCATTTGATCCGAACGCTCGATCAACAGCAATAAAGAGGCAAGCAGCTGTGATGTGGTTGTGTTTCAGAGCACAGAACTATTTTTAAGTAGTTTGGTGCACTCACATGTACAAGTAGTTTACCAAAGGTACCTGAAAGGTTTTAAACTTTCAAAACAAGTAACATCTACTACTTAAAGACAGGCATGTGTCCATCCTAGTCTCTCCCGTCCATCCCAGTCTCTCTCGTCCATCCTTGTCTCTTCCGTCCATCCTAGTCTCTTCATTTTCTTACATCATTACCATTTTTCGAACAATGACTCGCAGAAACAACGCTAACGCCACGCAAAATGAGAATTCCATTGTCCAACTTCATTCAGATCAAGACATCATTGACTATCTTTCGTGCGCCTCTCCAGCGACAAAAGAGAAACTCCGTGAGTAAGCTCAAATATCTCGCAAACCTATAACCGAGAGGCATGTGCGATCATTGGTCATCAGCGAAATGGAAACTAATAAGAAGGAATTGGAGAACAAGATTGCCGATGGTATCGAGAACTTTTCAAACATCCATCCTCGCGTTTATTGAGGTCAGACTAAACGATTTGGAAGAACGTCTTCATGCCATAATGAGATCGTTCGTTATCGAGCATGCGACAAGGCTGTTTGTGCGATCCGTAAACCTTACCGTGGTGCAAATTCCAAATCTATGGCTCCTCTTCATCGCAATACTACTGTGTCTTTTGCGAGATGAAGGTTGGTTGCTTTCGCCAATGAGAAATGTTGAACCTTGGAGATTAGACATGTCATCTGTAGTTGATGTTTACACGTTAGATGAACAATGAATAAACAGAGTTGACAGGCGCCCATTTGACATCACGCTTGAACTGTGGTACACTTTTGCATACGACTTTCACATTTTTGGCTCCCCCGAAAATGAAGTCCCGGTTCCTGTCGGCGTCGTGGGAAGATTCTTCAGAGGTTGAAATCATAACCATACGGAAGACGGATGACGATGGCAAGGACCTTGTTAGGAAGGCTGACTATGTCAAAGAGCTCGATGTTTGGGCAAGTTGAGCAACGCGGCAGAAAATGTCTGGTCTGGTGTGAGTGATCCATCCGAGAGACATGAGTCGAGATTTGAATTCAGAGAACGGCGCATCTGGAGGTAGCATGGTAAGCTTGCCGATTTGCTTGCGCTGATGGAGGCAAAGACCACGGTCTGTAGTGGAAATCTCGAGGCCGGCGAAAACGAAGTTATCGAGGGCCTTGGGCTTGGCCTCAAAGCGTTGTGAGGTTACATCTGTACTCTTCATGAATTCGTCGCTGCCGCTTAGCATGGAGTCGTCGACATATGTGCCTGCCAGACCGGCGAGTTGGCCATTGATGTGCTTGAAGAAGAGTGATAGATCACAACTGCCTGTGTCATGTGCAGTCGTAAAAACCCCTAAAATCCCCTAAAACCCCTAAAAACCCCCTAAAAACCCTTAAAACCCTTAGCGACTCACAAACAGCACGCATTGTGGTCTCGGCACTGCCGACTCGGCAGCGCGCACCTCGCACATCGTTGGCTTCGGCACACATTAACTTCGAATGATGTCACATCATTTTCCTCGAATTTTCAATATTTTGAACCACTGTGGGAGCCGCAGTGTCACACTGCGTGCATTTTGAACATTCGTGCATCAATAAGGTCATTCATCGAGCGTCGTCGACGTTCGCTGTATGACCCCATTTGATCCGAACGCTCGATCAACAGCAATAAAGAGGCAAGCAGCTGTGATGTGGTTGTGTTTCAGAGCACAGAACTATTTTAAGTAGTTTGGTGCACTCACATGTACAAGTAGTTTACCAAAAGGTACCTGAAAGGTTTTTAAACTTTCAACAAGTAACATCTACTACTTAAAGACAGGCATGTGTCCATCCTAGTCTCTCCCGTCCATTCCCAGTCTCTCTCGTCCATCCTTGTCTCTTCCGTCCATCCTAGTCTCTTCATTTTCTTACATCATTACCATTTTTCGAACAATGACTCGCAGAAACAACGCTAACGCCACGCAAAATGAGAATTCCATTGTCCAACTTCATTCAGATCAAGACATCATTGACTATCTTTCGTGCGCCTCTCCAGCGACAAAAGAGAAACTCCCGTGAGGAAGCTCAAATATCTCGCAAACCTATACCGAGAGGCATGTGGCGATCATTGGTCATCAGCGAAATGGAAACTAATAAGAAGGAAATGGGAGAACAAGATTGCCGATGGTATCGAGAACTTTTCAACATCCATCCTCGCGTTTATTGAGGTCAGACTAAACGATTTGGAAGAACGTCTTCATGCCATAATGAATCGTTCGTTATCGAGCAATGCGACAAGGCTGTTTGTGCGATCCGTAAACCTTACCGTGGGTGCAAATTCCAAATCTATGGCCTCCTCTTCATCGCATACTACCTGTGTCTTTTTGCGAGATGAAGGTTGGTTGCTTTCGCCATAAGAAATGTTGAACCTTGGAGATTAGACATGTCATCTGTAGTTGATGTTTACACGTTAGATGACAATGAATAAACAGAGTTGACAGGCGCCCATTTGACACTCACGCTTGAACTGTGGTACACTTTTGCATACGACTTTCACATTTTTGGCTCCCCCGAAAATGAAGTCCCGGTTCCTGTCGCGTCGTGGGAAGATTCTTCAGAGGTTGAATCATAACCATACGGAAGACGGATGACGATGGCAAGGACCTTGTTGGAAGGCTGACTATGTCAAAGAGCTCGATGTTTGGGCAAGTTGAGCAACGCGGCAAGAAATGTCTGGTCTGGTGTGAAGTGATCCATCCGAGAGACATGAGTCGAGATTTGAATTCAGAGAACGGCGCATCTGGAGGTAGCATGGTAAGCTTGCCGATTTGCTTGCGCTGATGAGGCAAGACCACGGTCTGTAGTGGAAATCTCGAGGCCGGCGAAAACGAAGTTATCGAGGGCCTTGGGCTTGGCCTCAAAGCGTTGTGAGGTTACATCTGTACTCTTCATGAATTCGTCGCTGCCGCTTAGCATGGAGTCGTCGACATATGTGCCTGCCAGACCGGCGAGTTGGCCATTGATGTGCTTGAAGAAGAGTGGTAGATCACCAACTGCCTGTGTCATGTGCAGGTCGTAAAAAACCCCTAAAATCCCCCTAAAAATCCCCTAAAAACCCTAAAAACCCCTTAAAACCCTTAGCGACTCACAAACAGCACGCATTGTGGTCTCGGCACTGCGACTCGGCAGCGCGCACCTCGCACATCGTTGGCTTCGGCACACATTAACTTCGAATGATGTCACATCATTTTCCTCGAATTTTCAATATTTTGAACCACTGTGGGAGCCGCAGTGTCACACTGCGTGCATTTTGAACATTCGTGCATCAATAAAGGTCATTCATCGAGCGTCGTCGACGTTCGCTGTATGACCCATTTGATCCGAACGCTCGATCAACAGCAATAAAGAGGCAAGCAGCTGTGATGTGGTTGTGTTTCAGAGCACAGAACTATTTTTAAGTAGTTTGGTGCACTCACATGTACAAGTAGTTTACCAAAAGGTACCTGAAAGGTTTTAAACTTTCAAACAAGTAACATCTACTACTTAAGACAGGCATGTGTCCATCCTAGTCTCTCCCGTCCATCCCAGTCTCTCTCGTCCATCCTTGTCTCTTCCGTCCATCCTAGTCTCTTCATTTTCTTACATCATTACCATTTTTTCGAACAATGACTCGCAGAAACAACGCTAACGCCACGCAAAATGAGAATTCCATTGTCCAACTTCATTCAGATCAAGACATCATTGACTATCTTTCGTGCGCCTCTCCAGCGACAAAAGAGAAACTCCGTGAGAAGCTCAAATATCTCGCAAACCTATAACCGAGAGGCATGTGCGATCATTGGTCATCAGCGAAATGGAAACTAATAAGAAGGAATGGAGAACAAGATTGCCGATGGTATCGAGAACTTTTCAACATCCATCCTCGCGTTTATTGAGGTCAGACTAAACGATTTGGAAGAACGTCTTCATGCCATAATGAATCGTTCGTTATCGAGCATGGCGACAAGGCTGTTTGTGCGATCCGTAAACCTTACGTGGTGCAAATTCCAAATCTATGGCCTCCTCTCATCGCATACTACCTGTGTCTTTTGCGAGATGAAGGTTGGTTGCTTTCGCCATAAGAAATGTTGAACCTTGGAGATTAGACATGTCATCTGTAGTTGATGTTTACACGTTAGATGACAATGAATAAACAGAGTTGACAGGCGCCCATTTTGACACTCACGCTTGAACTGTGGTACACTTTTGCATACGACTTTCACATTTTTGGCTCCCCCGAAAATGAAGTCCCGGTTCCTGTCGGCGTCGTGGGAAGATTCTTCAGAGGTTGAATCATAACCATACGGAAGACGGATGACGATGGCAAGGACCTTGTTAGGAGGCTGACTATGTCAAAGAGCTCGATGTTTGGGCAAGTTGAGCAACGCGGCAAGAAATGTCTGGTCTGGTGTGAGTGATCCATCCGAGAGGACATGAGTCGAGATTTGAATTCAGAGAACGGCGCATCTGGAGGTAGCATGGTAAGCTTGCCGATTGCTTGCGCTGATGGAGGCAAAGACCACGGTCTGTAGTGGAAATCTCGAGGCCGGCGAAAAACGAAGTTATCGAGGGCCTTGGGCTTGGCCTCAAAGCGTTGTGAGGTTACATCTGTACTCTTCATGAATTCGTCGCTGCCGCTTAGCATGGAGTCGTCGACATATGTGCCTGCCAGACCGGCGAGTTGGCCATTGATGTGCTTGAAGAAGAGTGATAGATCACCAACTGCCTGTGTCATGTGCAGGTCGTAAAAACCCCTAAAACCCCTAAAATCCCCTAAAAACCCCTAAAAACCCTTAAAACCCTTAGCGACTCACAAACAGCACGCATTGTGGTCTCGGCACTGCCGACTCGGCAGCGCGCACCTCGCACATCGTTGGCTTCGGCACACATTAACTTCGAATGATGTCACATCATTTTCCTCGAATTTTCAATATTTTGAACCACTGTGGGAGCCGCAGTGTCACACTGCGTGCATTTTGAACATTCGTGCATCAATAAAGGTCATTCATCGAGCGTCGTCGACGTTCGCTGTATGACCCCATTTGATCCGAACGCTCGATCAACAGCAATAAAGAGGCAAGCAGCTGTGATGTGGTTGTGTTTCAGAGCACAGAACTATTTTTAAGTAGTTTGGTGCACTCACATGTACAAGTAGTTTACCAAAAGGTACCTGAAAGGTTTTAAACTTTCAAACAAGTAACATCTACTACTTAAAGACAGGCATGTGTCCATCCTAGTCTCTCCCGTCCATCCCAGTCTCTCTCGTCCATCCTTGTCTCTTCCGTCCATCCTAGTCTCTTCATTTTCTTACATCATTACCATTTTTCGAACAATGACTCGCAGAAACAACGCTAACGCCACGCAAAATGAGAATTCCATTGTCCAACTTCATTCAGATCAAGACATCATTGACTATCTTTCGTGCGCCTCTCCAGCGACAAAAGAGAAACTCCGTGAGGAAGCTCAAATATCTCGCAAACTATAACCGAGAGGCATGTGCGATCATTGGTCATCAGCGAAATGGAAACTAATAAGAAGGAAATGGAGAACAAGATTGCCGATGTATCGAGAACTTTTCAACATCCATCCTTCGCGTTATTGAGGTCAGACTAAACGATTTGGAAGAACGTCTTCATGCCATAATGAATCGTTCGTTATCGAGCATGCGACAAGGCTGTTTGTGCGATCCGTAAAACCTTACCGTGGTGCAAATTCCAAATCTATGGCCTCCTCTTCATCGCATACTACCTGTGTCTTTTGCGAGATGAAGGTTGGTTGCTTTCGCCATAAGAAATGTTGAACCTTGGAGATTAGACATGTCATCTGTAGTTGATGTTTACACGTTAGATGACAATGAATAAACAGAGTTGACAGGCGCCCATTTGACACTCACGCTTGAACTGTGGTACACTTTTGCATACGACTTTCACATTTTTGGCTCCCCCGAAAATGAAGTCCCGGTTCCTGTCGGCGTCGTGGGAAGATTCTTCAGAGGTTGAATCATAACCATACGGAAGACGGATGACGATGGCAAGGACCTTGTTAGGAAGGCTGACTATGTCAAAGAGCTCGATGTTTGGGCAAGTTGAGCAACGCGGCAAGAAATGTCTGGTCTGGTGTGAGTGATCCATCCGAGAGACATGAGTCGAGATTTGAATTCAGAGAACGGCGCATCTGGAGGTAGCATGGTAAGCTTGCCGATTTGCTTGCGCTGATGGAGGCAAAGACCACGGTCTGTAGTGGAAATCTCGAGGCCGGCGAAAACGAAGTTATCGAGGGCCTTGGGCTTGGCCTCAAAGCGTTGTGAGGTTACATCTGTACTCTTCATGAATTCGTCGCTGCCGCTTAGCATGGAGTCGTCGACATATGTGCCTGCCAGACCGGCGAGTTGGCCATTGATGTGCTTGAAGAAGAGTGGTAGATCACCAACTGCCTGTGTCATGTGCAGGTCGTAAAAACCCCCCCTAAAAAAAACCCCTAAAAAACCCCTTAAAAACCCTTAGCGACTCACAAACAGCACGCATTGTGGTCTCGGCACTGCCGACTCGGCAGCGCGCACCTCGCACATCGTTGGCTTCGGCACACATTAACTTCGAATGATGTCACATCATTTTCCTCGAATTTTCAATATTTTGAACCACTGTGGGAGCCGCAGTGTCACACTGCGTGCATTTTGAACATTCGTGCATCAATAAAGGTCATTCATCGAGCGTCGTCGACGTTCGCTGTATGACCCCATTTGATCCGAACGCTCGATCAACAGCAATAAAGAGGCAAGCAGCTGTGATGTGGTTGTGTTTCAGAGCACAGAACTATTTTTAAGTAGTTTGGTGCACTCACATGTACAAGTAGTTTACCAAAAGGTACCTGAAAGGTTTTAAACTTTCAAACAAGTAACATCTACTACTTAAAGACAGGCATGTGTCCATCCTAGTCTCTCCCGTCCATCCCAGTCTCTCTCGTCCATCCTTGTCTCTTCCGTCCATCCTAGTCTCTTCATTTTCTTACATCATTACCATTTTTCGAACAATGACTCGCAGAAACAACGCTAACGCCACGCAAAATGAGAATTCCATTTGTCCAACTTCATTCAGATCAAGACATCATTGACTATCTTTTCGTGCGCCCTCTCCAGCGACAAAAGAGAAACTCCGTGAGGAAGCTCAAATATCTCGCAAACCTATAACCGAGAGGCATGTGCGATCATTGGTCATCAGCGAAATGGAAACTAATAAGAAGGAATGGAGAACAAGATTGCCGATGGTATCGAGAACTTTTCAACATCCATCCTCGCGTTTATTGAGGTCAGACTAAAACGATTTGGAAGAACGTCTTCATGCCATAATGAATCGTTCGTTATCGAGCATGCGACAAGGCTGTTTGTGCGATCCGTAAACCTTACCGTGGTGCAAATTCCAAATCTATGGCCTCCTCTTCATCGCATACTACCTGTGTCTTTTGCGAGATGAAGGTTGGTTGCTTTCGCCATAAGAAATGTTGAACCTTGGAGATTAGACATGTCATCTGTAGTTGATGTTTACACGTTAGATGACAATGAATAAACAGAGTTGACAGGCGCCCATTTGACACTCACGCTTGAACTGTGGTACACTTTTGCATACGACTTTCACATTTTTGGCTCCCCCGAAAATGAAGTCCCGGTTCCTGTCGGCGTCGTGGGAAGATTCTTCAGAGGTTGAATCATAACCATACGGAAGACGATGACGATGGCAAGGACCTTGTTAGGAAGGCTGACTATGTCAAAGAGCTCGATGTTTGGGCAAGTTGAGCAACGCGGCAAGAAATGTCTGGTCTGGTGTGAGTGATCCATCCGAGAGACATGAGTCGAGATTTGAATTCAGAGAACGGCGCATCTGGAGGTAGCATGGTAAAGCTTGCCGATTTGCTTGCGCTGATGGAGGCAAAGACCACGGTCTGTAGTGGAAATCTCGAGGCCGGCGAAAACGAAGTTATCGAGGGCCTTGGGCTTGGCCTCAAAGCGTTGTGAGGTTACATCTGTACTCTTCCATGAATTCGTCGCTGCCGCTTAGCATGGAGTCGTCGACATATGTGCCTGCCAGACCGGCGAGTTGGCCATTGATGTGCTTGAAGAAGAGTGATAGATCACCAACTGCCTGTGTCATGTGCAGGTCGTAAAAACCCCTAAAAATCCCCTAAAAATCCCTAAAAACCCCTAAAAACCCCTTAAAACCCTTAGCGACTCACAAACAGCACGCATTGTGGGTCTCGGCACTGCCGACTCGGCAGCGCGCACCTCGCACATCGTTGGCTTCGGCACACATTAACTTCGAATGATGTCACATCATTTTCCTCGATATTTTCAATATTTTGAACCACTGTGGAGCCGCAGTGTCACACTGCGTGCATTTTGAACATTCGTGCATCAATAAAGGTCATTCATCGAGCGTCGTCGACGTTCGCTGTATGACCCCATTTGATCCGAACGCTCGATCAACAGCAATAAAAGAGAGCAAGCAGCTGTGATGTGGTTGTGTTTCAGAAGCACAGAACTATTTTAAGTAGTTTGGTGCACTCACATGTACAAGTAGTTTACCAAAAAGGTACCTGAAAGGTTTTAAACTTTCAAACAAGTAAATCTACTACTTAAAGACAGGCATGTGTCCATCCTAGTCTCTCCCGTCCATCCCAGTCTCTCTCGTCCATCCTTGTCTCTTCCGTCCATCCTAGTCTCTTCATTTTCTTACATCATTACCATTTTTCGAACAATGACTCGCAGAAACAACGCTAACGCCACGCAAAATGAGAATTCCATTGTCCAACTTCATTCAGATCAAGACATCATTGACTATCTTTCGTGCCCCTCTCCAGCGACAAAAGAGAAACTCCGTGAGTAAGCTCAAATATCTCGCAAACCTATAACCGAGAGGCATGTGCGATCATTGGTCATCAGCGAAATGGAAACTAATAAGAAGGAATGGAGAACAAGATTGCCGATGGTATCGAGAACTTTTCAACATCCATCCTCGCGTTTATTGAGGTCAGAACTAAACGATTTGGAAGAACGTCTTCATGCCATAATGAATCGTTCGTTATCGAGCATGCGACAAGGCTGTTGTGCGATCCGTAAACCTTACCGTGGTGCAAATTCCAAATCTATGGCCTCCTCTTCATCGCATACTACCTGTGTCTTTGCGAGATGAAGGTTGGTTGCTTTCGCCATAAGAAATGTTTGAACCTTGGAGATTAGACATGTCATCTGTAGTTGATGTTTACACGTTAGATGACAATGAATAAACAGAGTTGACAGGCGCCCATTTGACACTCACTGCTTGAACTGTGGTACACTTTTGCATACGACTTTCACATTTTTGGCTCCCCCGAAAATGAAGTCCCGGTTCCTGTCGGCGTCGTGGGAAGATTCTTCAGAGTTGAATCATAACCATACGGAAGACGGATGACGATGGCAAGGGACCTTGTTAGGAAGGCTGACTATGTCAAAGAGCTCGATGTTTGGGCAAGTTGAGCAACGCGGCAAGAAATGTCTGGTCTGGTGTGAGTGATCCATCCGAGAGACATGAGTCGAGATTTGAATTCAGAGAACGGCGCATCTGGAGGTAGCATGGTAAGCTTGCCGATTTGCTTGCGCTGATGGAGGCAAAGACCACGGTCTGTAGTGGAAATCTCGAGGCCGGCGAAAACGAAGTTATCGAGGGCCTTGGGCTTGGCCTCAAAGCGTTGTGAGGTTACATCTGTACTCTTCATGAATTCGTCGCTGCCGCTTAGCATGGAGTCGTCGACATATGTGCCTGCCAGACCGGCGAGTTGGCCATTGATGTGCTTGAAGAAGAGTGTAGATCACCAACTGCCTGTGTCATGTGCAGGTCGTAAAAACCCCTAAAATCCCCTAAAAACCCCTAAAAACCCCTAAAAAACCCTTAAAACCCTTAGCGACTCACAAACAGCACGCATTGTGGTCTCGGCACTGCCGACTCGGCAGCGCGCACCTCGCACATCGTTGGCTTCGGCACACATTAACTTCGAATGATGTCACATCATTTTCCTCGAATTTTCAATATTTTGAACCACTGTGGGAGCCGCAGTGTCACACTGCGTGCATTTTGAACATTCGTGCATCAATAAAGGTCATTCATCGAGCGTCGTCGACGTTCGCTGTATGACCCCATTTGATCCGAACGCTCGATCAACAGCAATAAAGAGGCAAGCAGCTGTGATGTGGTTGTGTTTCAGAGCACAGAACTATTTTAAAGTAGTTTGGTGCACTCACATGTACAAGTAGTTTACCAAAAGGTACCTGAAAGGTTTTAAACTTTCAAACAAGTAACATCTACTACTTAAAGACAGGCATGTGTCCATCCTAGTCTCTCCGTCCATCCCAGTCTCTCTCGTCCATCCTTGTCTCTTCCGTCCATCCTAGTCTCTTCATTTTCTTACATCATTACCATTTTTCGAACAATGACTCGCAGAAACAACGCTAACGCCACGCAAAATGAGAATTCCATTGTCCAACTTCATTCAGATCAAGACATCATTGACTATCTTTCGTGCGCCTCTCCAGCGACAAAAGAGAAACTCCGTGAGGAAGCTCAAATATCTCGCAAACCTATAACCGAGAGGCATGTGCGATCATTGGTCATCAGCGAAATGGAAACTAATAAGAAGGAAATTGGAGAACAAGATTGCCGATGGTATCGAGAACTTTTCAACATCCATCCTCGCGTTTATTGAGGTCAGACTAAACGATTTGGAAGAACGTCTTCATGCCATAATGAATCGTTCGTTATCGAGCATGCGACAAGGCTGTTTGTGCGATCCGTAAACCTTACCGTGGTGCAAATTCCAAATCTATGGCCTCCTCTTCATCGCATACTACCTGTGTCTTTTGCGAGATGAAGGTTGGTTGCTTTCGCCATAAGAAATGTTGAACCTTGGAGATTAGACATGTCATCTGTAGTTGATGTTTACACGTTAGATGACAATGAATAAACAGAGTTGACAGGCGCCCATTTGACACTCACGCTTGAACTGTGGTACACTTTTGCATACGACTTTCACATTTTTGGCTCCCCCGAAAATGAAGTCCCGGTTCCTGTCGGCGTCGTGGGAAGATTCTTCAGAGGTTTGAATCATAACCATACGGAAGACGGATGACGATGGCAAGGACCTTGTTAGGAAGGCTGACTATGTCAAAGAGCTCGATGTTTGGGCAAGTTGAGCAACGCGCAAAGAAATGTCTGGTCTGGTGTGAGTGATCCATCCGAGAGACATGAGTCGAGATTTGAATTCAGAGAACGGCGCATCTGGAGGTAGCATGGTAAGCTTGCCGATTTGCTTGCGCTGATGGAGGCAAAGACACGGTCTGTAGTGGAAATCTCGAGGCCGGCGAAAACGAAGTTATCGAGGCCTTGGGCTTGGCCTCAAAGCGTTGTGAGGTTACATCTGTACTCTTCATGAATTCGTCGCTGCCGCTTAGCATGGAGTCGTCGACATATGTGCCTGCCAGACCGGCGAGTTGGCCATTGATGTGCTTGAAGAAGAGTGGTAGATCACCAACTGCCTGTGTCATGTGCAGGTCGTAAAAACCCCTAAAACCCCTAAAAACCCCTAAAACCCCTAAAAAACCCCTTAAAACCCTTAGCGACTCACAAACAGCACGCATTGTGGTCTCGGCACTGCCGACTCGGCAGCGCGCACCTCGCACATCGTTGGCTTCGGCACACATTAACTTCGAATGATGTCACATCATTTCCTCGAATTTTCAATATTTTGAACCACTGTGGGAGCCGCAGTGTCACACTGCGTGCATTTTGAACATTCGTGCATCAATAAAGGTCATTCATCGAGCGTCGTCGACGTTCGCTGTATGACCCCATTTGATCCGAACGCTCGATCAACAGCAATAAAGAGGCAAGCAGCTGTGATGTGGTTGTGTTTCAGAGCACAGAACTATTTTAAGTAGTTTGGTGCACTCACATGTACAAGTAGTTTACCAAAAGGTACCTGAAAGGTTTTTAAACTTTCAAAACAAGTAACATCTACTACTTAAAGACAGGCATGTGTCCATCCTAGTCTCTCCCGTCCATCCCAGTCTCTCTCGTCCATCCTTGTCTCTTCCGTCCATCCTAGTCTCTTCATTTTCTTACATCATTACCATTTTTCGAACAATGACTCGCAGAAACAACGCTAACGCCACGCAAAATGAGAATTCCATTGTCCCAACTTCATTCAGATCAAGACATCATTGACTATCTTTCGTGCGCCTCTCCAGCGACAAAAGAGAAACTCCGTGAGTAAGCTCAAATATCTCGCAAACCTATAACCGAGAGGCATGTGCGATCATTGGTCATCAGCGAAATGGAAACTAATAAGAAGGAATGGAGAACAAGATTGCCGATGGTATCGAGAACTTTTCAACATCCATCCTCGCGTTTATTGAGGTCAGACTAAACGATTTGGAAGAACGTCTTCATGCCATAATGAATCGTTCGTTATCGAGCATGCGACAAGGCTGTTTGTGCGATCCGTAAACCTTACCGTGGTGCAAATTCCAAATCTATGGCCTCCTCTTCATCGCATACTACCTGTGTCTTTTGCGAGATGAAGGTTGGTTGCTTTCGCCATAAGAAATGTTGAACCTTGGAGATTAGACATGTCATCTGTAGTTGATGTTTACACGTTAGATGACAATGAATAAACAGAGTTGACAGGCGCCCATTTGACACTCACGCTTGAACTGTGGTACACTTTTGCATACGACTTTCACATTTTTGGCTCCCCCGAAAATGAAAGTCCCGGTTCCTGTCGGCGTCGTGGGAAGATTCTTCAGAGGTTGAATCATAAACCATACGGAAGACGGATGACGATGGCAAGGACCTTGTTAGGAAGGCTGACTATGTCAAGAGCTCGATGTTTGGGCAAGTTGAGCAACGCGGCAAGAAATGTCTGGTCTGGTGTGAGTGATCCATCCGAGAGACATGAGTCGAGATTTGAATTCAGAGAACGGCGCATCTGGAGGTAGCATGGTAAGCTTGCCGATTTGCTTGCGCTGATGGAGGCAAAGACCACGGTCTGTAGTGGAAATCTCGAGGCCGGCGAAAACGAAGTTATCGAGGGCCTTGGGCTTGGCCTCAAAGCGTTGTGAGGTTACATCTGTACTCTTCATGAATTCGTCGCTGCCGCTTAGCATGGAGTCGTCGACATATGTGCCTGCCAGACCGGCGAGTTGGCCATTGATGTGCTTGAAGAAGAGTGATAGATCACCAACTGCCTGTGTCATGTGCAGGTCGTAAAAACCCCTAAAATCCCCTAAAAATCCCCTAAAACCCCTAAAAACCCCTTAAAACCCTTAAAAAGCGACTCACAAACAGCACGCATTGTGGTCTCGGCACTGCCGACTCGGCAGCGCGCACCTCGCACATCGTTGGCTTCGGCACACATTAACTTCGAATGATGTCACATCATTTTCCTCGAATTTTCAATATTTTGAACCACTGTGGGAGCCGCAGTGTCACACTGCGTGCATTTTGAACATTCGTGCATCAATAAAGGTCATTCATCGAGCGTCGTCGACGTTCGCTGTATGACCCCATTTGATCCGAACGCTCGATCAACAGCAATAAAGAGGCAAGCAGCTGTGATGTGGTTGTGTTTCAGAGCACAGAACTATTTTTAAGTAGTTTGGTGCACTCACATGTACAAGTAGTTTTACCAAAAGGTACCTGAAAGGTTTTAAACTTTCAAACAAGTAACATCTACTACTTAAAGACAGGCATGTGTCCATCCTAGTCTCTCCCGTCCATCCCAGTCTCTCTCGTCCATCCTGTCTCTTCCGTCCATCCTAGTCTCTTCATTTTCTTACATCATTACCATTTTTCGAACAATGACTCGCAGAAACAACGCTAACGCCACGCAAAATGAGAATTCCATTGTCCAACTTCATCAGATCAAGACATCATTGACTATCTTTCGTGCGCCTCTCCAGCGACAAAAGAGAAACTCCGTGAGGTAAGCTCAAATATCTCGCAAACCTATAACCGAGAGGCATGTCGATCATTGGTCATCAGCGAAATGGAAACTAATAAGAAGGAAATGGAGAACAAGATTGCCGATGGTATCGAGAAACTTTTCAACATCCATCCTCGCGTTTATTGAGGTCAGACTAAACGATTTGGAAAGAACGTCTTCATGCCATAATGAATCGTTCGTTATCGAGCATGCGACAAGGCTGTTTGTGCGATCCGTAAACCTTACCGTGGTGCAAATTCCAAATCTATGGCCTCCTCTTCATCGCATACTACCTGTGTCTTTTGCGAGATGAAGGTTGGTTGCTTTCGCCATAAGAAATGTTGAACCTTGGAGATTAGACATGTCATCTGTAGTTGATGTTTACACGTTAGATGACAATGAATAAACAGAGTTGACAGGCGCCCATTTGACACTCACGCTTGAACTGTGGTACACTTTTGCATACGACTTTCACCATTTTTGGCTCCCCGAAAATGAAGTCCCGGTTCCTGTCGGCGTCGTGGGAAGATTCTTCAGAGGTTGAATCATAAACCATACGGAAGACGGATGACGATGGCAAGGACCTTGTTAGGAAGGCTGACTATGTCAAAGAGCTCGATGTTTGGGCAAGTTGAGCAACGCGGCAAGAAATGTCTGGTCTGTGTGTGAGTGATCCATCCGAGAGACATGAGTCGAGATTTGAATTCAGAGAACGGCGCATCTGGAGGTAGCATGGTAAGCTTGCCGATTTGCTTGCGCTGATGGAGGCAAAGACCACGGTCTGTAGTGGAAATCTCGAGGCCGGCGAAAACGAAGTTATCGAGGGCCTTGGGCTTGGCCTCAAAGCGTTGTGAGGTTACATCTGTACTCTTCATGAATTCGTCGCTGCCGCTTAGCATGGAGTCGTCGACATATGTGCCTGCCAGACCGGCGAGTTGGCCATTGATGTGCTTGAAGAAGAGTGATAGAATCACCAACTGCCTGTGTCATGTGCAGGTCGTAAAAACCCCTAAAATCCCCAAAATCCCCCTAAAATCCCCTAAAACCCCTAAAAACCCTTAAAACCCTTAGCGACTCACAAACAGCACGCATTGTGGTCTCGGCACTGCCGACTCGGCAGCGCGCACCTCGCACATCGTTGGCTTCGGCACACATTAACTTCGAATGATGTCACATCATTTTCCTCGAATTTTCAATATTTGAACCACTGTGGGAAGCCGCAGTGTCACACTGCGTGCATTTTGAACATTCGTGCATCAAATAAAGGTCATTCATCGAGCGTCGTCGACGTTCGCTGTATGACCCCATTTGATCCGAACGCTCGATCAACAGCAATAAAGAGGCAAGCAGCTGTGATGTGGTTGTGTTTCAGAGCACAGAACTATTTTTAAGTAGTTTGGTGCACTCACATGTACAAGTAGTTTACCAAAAGTACCTGAAAGGTTTTTAAACTTTCAAACAAGTAACATCTACTACTTAAAGACAGGCATGTGTCCATCCTAGTCTCTCCCGTCCATCCCAGTCTCTCTCGTCCATCCTTGTCTCTTCCGTCCATCCTAGTCTCTTCATTTCTTACATCATTACCATTTTTCGAACAATGACTCGCAGAAACAACGCTAACGCCACGCAAAATGAGAATCCATTGTCCAACTTCATTCAGATCAAGACATCATTGACTATCTTTCGTGCGCCTCTCCAGCGACAAAAGAGAAACTCCGTGAGGAAGCTCAAATATCTCGCAAACCTATAACCGAGAGGCATGTGCGATCATTGGTCATCAGCGAAATGGAAACTAATAAGAAGAAATGGAGAACAAGATGCCGATGGTATCGAGAACTTTTCAACATCCATCCTCGCGTTTATTGAGGTCAGACTAAACGATTTGGAAGAACGTCTTCATGCCATAATGAATCGTTCGTTATCGAGCATGCGACAAGGCTGTTTGTGCGATCCGTAAACCTTACCGTGGTGCAAATTCCAAATCTATGGCCTCCTCTTCATCGCATACTACCTGTGTCTTTTGCGAGATGAAGGTTGGTTGCTTTCGCCATAAGAAATGTTGAACCTTGGAGATTAGACATTTGTCATCTGTAGTTGATGTTTACACGTTAAGATGACAATGAATAAACAGAGTTGACAGGCGCCCATTTGACACTCACGCTTGAACTGTGGTACACTTTTGCATACGACTTTCACATTTTTGGCTCCCCCGAAAATGAAGTCCCGGTTCCTGTCGGCCGTCGTGGGAAGATTCTTCAGAGGTTGAATCATAAACCATACGGAAGACGGATGACGATGGCAAGGACCTTGTTAGGAAGGCTGACTATGTCAAAGAGCTCGATGTTTGGGCAAGTTGAGCCAACGCGGCAAGAAATGTCTGGTCTGGTGTGAGTGATCCATCCGAGAGACATGAGTCGAGATTGAATTCAGAGAACGCGCATCTGGAGGTAGCATGGTAAGCTTGCCGATTTGCTTGCGCTGATGGAAGGCAAAGACCACGGTCTGTAGTGGAAATCTCGAGGCCGGCGAAAACGAAGTTATCGAGGGCCTTGGGCTTGGCCTCAAAGCGTTGTGAGGTTACATCTGTACTCTTCATGAATTCGTCGCTGCCGCTTAGCATGGAGTCGTCGACATATGTGCCTGCCAGACCGGCGAGTTGGCCATTGATGTGCTTGAAGAAGAGTGGTAGATCACCAACTGCCTGTGTCATGTGCAGGTCGTAAAAACCCCTAAAAACCCTAAAAACCCCCAAAAACCCCTAAAAACCCCCAAAAACGACTCACAAAGCACCGCACTCGGCACTGCCGACTCGGCAGCGCGCACCTCGCACATCGTTGGCTTCGGCATTAACTTCGAATGATGAATCACATCATTTTCCTCGAATTTTCAATATTTTGAACCACTGTGGGAGCCGCAGTGTCACACTGCGTGCATTTTGAACATTCGTGCATCAATAAAGGTCATTCATCGAGCGTCGTCGACGTTCGCTGTATGACCCCATTTGATCCGAACGCGTCGATCAAACAGCAATAAAGAGGCAAGCAGCTGTGATGTGGTTGTGTTTCAGAGCACAGAACTATTTTTAAGAGTTTGGTGCACTCACATGTACAAGTAGTTTACCAAAAGGTACCTGAAAGGTTTTTAAACTTTCAAACAAGTAACATCTACTACTTAAAGACAGGGCATGTGTCCATCCTAGTCTCTCCCGTCCATCCCAGTCTCTCTCGTCCATCCTTGTCTCTTCCGTCCATCCTAGTCTCTTCATTTTCTTACATCATTACCATTTTTCGAACAATGACTCGCAGAAACAACGCTAACGCCACGCAAAATGAGAATTCCATTGTCCAACTTCATTCAGATCAAGACATCATTGACTATCTTTCGTGCGCCTCTCCAGCGACAAAAGAGAAACTCCGTGAGGAAGCTCAAATATCTTCGCAAACCTATAACCGAGAGGCATGTGCGATCATTGGTCATCAGCGAAATGGAAACTAATAAGAAGGAAATGGAGAACAAGATTGCCGATGGTATCGAGAACTTTTCAACATCCATCCTCGCGTTTATTGAGGTCAGACTAAAACGATTTGGAAGAACGTCTTCATGCCATAATGAATCGTTCGTTATCGAGCATGCGACAAGGCTGTTTGTGCGATCCGTAAACCTTACCGTGGTGCAAATTCCAAATCTATGGCCTCCTCTTCATCGCATACTACCTGTGTCTTTTTGCGAGATGAAGGTTGGTTGCTTTCGCCATAAGAAATGTTGAACCTTGGAGATTAGACATGTCATCTGTAGTTGATGTTTACACGTTAGATGACAATGAATAAAACAGAGTTGACAGGCGCCCATTTGACACTCACGCTTGAACTGTGGTACACTTTTGCATACGACTTTCACATTTTTGGCTCCCCCGAAAATGAAGTCCCGGTTCCTGTCGGCGTCGTGGGAAGATTCTTCAGAGGTTGAATCATAAACATACGGAAGACGGATGACGATGGCAAGGACCTTGTTAGGAAGGCTGACTATGTCAAAGAGCTCGATGTTTGGGCAAGTTGAGCAACGCGGCAAGAAATGTCTGGTCTGGTGTGAGTGATCCATCCGAGAGACATGAGTCGAGATTTGAATTCAGAGAACGGCGCATCTGGAGGTAGCATGGTAAGCTTGCCGATTTGCTTGCGCTGATGGAGGCAAAGACCACGGTCTGTAGTGGAAATCTCGAGGCCGGCGAAAACGAAGTTATCGAGGGCCTTGGGCTTGGCCTCAAAGCGTTGTGAGGTTACATCTGTACTCTTCATGAATTTCGTCGCTGCCGCTTAGCATGGAGTCGTCGACATATGTGCCTTCCAGACCGGCGAGTTGGCCATTGATGTGCTTGAAGAAGAGTGGTAGATCACCAACTGCCTGTGTCATGTGCAGGTCGTAAAAACCCCTAAAAGCCCCTAAAAACCCCCTAAAAACCCTAAAAAACCCCTAAAAACGCCTTAAAACCCTTAGCGACTCACAAACAGCACGCATTGTGGTCTCGGCACTGCCGACTCGGCAGCGCGCACCTCGCACATCGTTGGCTTCGGCACACATTAACTTCGAATGATGTCACATCATTTTCCTCGAATTTTCAATATTTTGAACCACTGTGGGAGCCGCAGTGTCACACTGCGTGCATTTTGAACATTCGTGCATCAATAAAGGTCATTCATCGAGCGTCGTCGACGTTCGCTGTATGACCCCATTTGATCCGAACGCTCGATTCAACAGCAATAAAGAGGCAAGCAGCTGTGATGTGGTTGTGTTTCAGAGCACAGAACTATTTTTAAGTAGTTTGGTGCACTCACATGTACAAGTAGTTTACCAAAAGGTACCTGAAAGGTTTTAAACTTTCAAACAAGTAACATCTACTACTTAAAGACAGGCATGTGTCCATCCTAGTCTCTCCCGTCCATCCCAGTCTCTCTCGTCCATCCTTGTCTCTTCCGTCCATCCTAGTCTCTTCATTTTCTTACATCATTACCATTTTTCGAACAATGACTCGCAGAAACAACGCTAACGCCACGCAAAATGAGAATTCCATTGTCCAACTTCATTCAGATCAAGACATCATTGACTATCTTTCGTGCGCCTCTCCAGCGACAAAAGAGAAACTCCGTGAGGAAGCTCAAATATCTCGCAAACCTATAACCGAGAGGCATGTGCGATCATTGGTCATCAGCGAAATGGAAACTAATAAGAAGGAAATGGAGAACAAGATTGCCGATGGTATCGAGAACTTTTCAACATCCATCCTCGCGTTTATTGAGGTCAGACTAAACGATTTGGAAGAACGTCTTCATGCCATAATGAATCGTTCGTTATCGAGCATGCGACAAGGCTGTTTGTGCGATCCGTAAACCTTACCGTGGTGCAAATTCCAAATCTATGGCCTCCTCTTCATCGCATACTACCTGTGTCTTTTGCGAGATGAAGGTTGGTTGCTTTCGCCATAAGAAATGTTGAACCTTGGAGATTAGACATGTCATCTGTAGTTGATGTTTACACGTTAGATGACAATGAATAAACAGAGTTGACAGGCGCCCATTTGACACTCACGCTTGAACTGTGGTACACTTTTGCATACGACTTTCACATTTTTGGCTCCCCCGAAAATGAAGTCCCGGTTCCTGTCGGCGTCGTGGGAAGATTCTTCAGAGGTTGAATCATAAACATACGGAAGACGGATGACGATGGCAAGGACCTTGTTAGGAAGGCTGACTATGTCAAAGAGCTCGATGTTTGGGCAAGTTGAGCAACGCGGCAAGAAATGTCTGGTCTGGTGTGAGTGATCCATCCGAGAGACATGAGTCGAGATTTGAATTCAGAGAACGGCGCATCTGGAGGTAGCATGGTAAGCTTGCCGATTTGCTTGCGCTGATGGAGGCAAAGACCACGGTCTGTAGTGGAAATCTCGAGGCCGGCGAAAACGAAGTTATCGAGGGCCTTGGGCTTGGCCTCAAAGCGTTGTGAGGTTACATCTGTACTCTTCATGAATTCGTCGCTGCCGCTTAGCATGGAGTCGTCGACATATGTGCCTTCCAGACCGGCGAGTTGGCCATTGATGTGCTTGAAGAAGAGTGGTAGATCACCAACTGCCTGTGTCATGTGCAGGTCGTAAAAACCCCCAAAAGCCCCTAAAAACCCCCTAAAAACCCCTAAAAAAACCCCTAAAAACGCCTTAAAACCCTTAGCGACTCACAAACAGCACGCATTGTGGTCTCGGCACTGCCGACTCGGCAGCGCGCACCTCGCACATCGTTGGCTTCGGCACACATTAACTTCGAATGATGTCACATCATTTTCCTCGAATTTTCAATATTTTGAACCACTGTGGGAGCCGCAGTGTCACACTGCGTGCATTTTGAACATTCGTGCATCAATAAAGGTCATTCATCGAGCGTCGTCGACGTTCGCTGTATGACCCCATTTGATCCGAACGCTCGATCAACAGCAATAAAGAGGCAAGCAGCTGTGATGTGGTTGTGTTTCAGAGCACAGAACTATTTTTAAGTAGTTTGGTGCACTCACATGTACAAGTAGTTTACCAAAAGGTACCTGAAAGGTTTTAAACTTTCAAACAAGTAACATCTACTACTTAAAGACAGGCATGTGTCCATCCTAGTCTCTCCCGTCCATCCCAGTCTCTCTCGTCCATCCTTGTCTCTTCCGTCCATCCTAGTCTCTTCATTTTCTTACATCATTACCATTTTTCGAACAATGACTCGCAGAAACAACGCTAACGCCACGCAAAATGAGAATTCCATTGTCCAACTTCATTCAGATCAAGACATCATTGACTATCTTTCGTGCGCCTCTCCAGCGACAAAAGAGAAACTCCGTGAGGAAGCTCAAATATCTCGCAAACCTATAACCGAGAGGCATGTGCGATCATTGGTCATCAGCGAAATGGAAACTAATAAGAAGGAAATGGAGAACAAGATTGCCGATGGTATCGAGAACTTTTCAACATCCATCCTCGCGTTTATTGAGGTCAGACTAAACGATTTGGAAGAACGTCTTCATGCCATAATGAATCGTTCGTTATCGAGCATGCGACAAGGCTGTTTGTGCGATCCGTAAACCTTACCGTGGTGCAAATTCCAAATCTATGGCCTCCTCTTCATCGCATACTACCTGTGTCTTTTGCGAGATGAAGGTTGGTTGCTTTCGCCATAAGAAATGTTGAACCTTGGAGATTAGACATGTCATCTGTAGTTGATGTTTACACGTTAGATGACAATGAATAAACAGAGTTGACAGGCGCCCATTTGACACTCACGCTTGAACTGTGGTACACTTTTGCATACGACTTTCACATTTTTGGCTCCCCCGAAAATGAAGTCCCGGTTCCTGTCGGCGTCGTGGGAAGATTCTTCAGAGGTTGAATCATAAACATACGGAAGACGGATGACGATGGCAAGGACCTTGTTAGGAAGGCTGACTATGTCAAAGAGCTCGATGTTTGGGCAAGTTGAGCAACGCGGCAAGAAATGTCTGGTCTGGTGTGAGTGATCCATCCGAGAGACATGAGTCGAGATTTGAATTCAGAGAACGGCGCATCTGGAGGTAGCATGGTAAGCTTGCCGATTTGCTTGCGCTGATGGAGGCAAAGACCACGGTCTGTAGTGGAAATCTCGAGGCCGGCGAAAACGAAGTTATCGAGGGCCTTGGGCTTGGCCTCAAAGCGTTGTGAGGTTACATCTGTACTCTTCATGAATTCGTCGCTGCCGCTTAGCATGGAGTCGTCGACATATGTGCCTTCCAGACCGGCGAGTTGGCCATTGATGTGCTTGAAGAAGAGTGGTAGATCACCAACTGCCTGTGTCATGTGCAGGTCGTAAAAACCCCAAAAGCCCCTAAAAACCCCCTAAAAACCCCTAAAAAACCCCTAAAAACGCCTTAAAACCCTTAGCGACTCACAAACAGCACGCATTGTGGTCTCGGCACTGCCGACTCGGCAGCGCGCACCTCGCACATCGTTGGCTTCGGCACACATTAACTTCGAATGATGTCACATCATTTTCCTCGAATTTTCAATATTTTGAACCACTGTGGGAGCCGCAGTGTCACACTGCGTGCATTTTGAACATTCGTGCATCAATAAAGGTCATTCATCGAGCGTCGTCGACGTTCGCTGTATGACCCCATTTGATCCGAACGCTCGATCAACAGCAATAAAGAGGCAAGCAGCTGTGATGTGGTTGTGTTTCAGAGCACAGAACTATTTTTAAGTAGTTTGGTGCACTCACATGTACAAGTAGTTTACCAAAAGGTACCTGAAAGGTTTTAAACTTTCAAACAAGTAACATCTACTACTTAAAGACAGGCATGTGTCCATCCTAGTCTCTCCCGTCCATCCCAGTCTCTCTCGTCCATCCTTGTCTCTTCCGTCCATCCTAGTCTCTTCATTTTCTTACATCATTACCATTTTTCGAACAATGACTCGCAGAAACAACGCTAACGCCACGCAAAATGAGAATTCCATTGTCCAACTTCATTCAGATCAAGACATCATTGACTATCTTTCGTGCGCCTCTCCAGCGACAAAAGAGAAACTCCGTGAGGAAGCTCAAATATCTCGCAAACCTATAACCGAGAGGCATGTGCGATCATTGGTCATCAGCGAAATGGAAACTAATAAGAAGGAAATGGAGAACAAGATTGCCGATGGTATCGAGAACTTTTCAACATCCATCCTCGCGTTTATTGAGGTCAGACTAAACGATTTGGAAGAACGTCTTCATGCCATAATGAATCGTTCGTTATCGAGCATGCGACAAGGCTGTTTGTGCGATCCGTAAACCTTACCGTGGTGCAAATTCCAAATCTATGGCCTCCTCTTCATCGCATACTACCTGTGTCTTTTGCGAGATGAAGGTTGGTTGCTTTCGCCATAAGAAATGTTGAACCTTGGAGATTAGACATGTCATCTGTAGTTGATGTTTACACGTTAGATGACAATGAATAAACAGAGTTGACAGGCGCCCATTTGACACTCACGCTTGAACTGTGGTACACTTTTGCATACGACTTTCACATTTTTGGCTCCCCGAAAATGAAGTCCCGGTTCCTGTCGGCGTCGTGGGAAGATTCTTCAGAGGTTGAATCATAAACCATACGGAAGACGGATGACGATGGCAAGGACCTTGTTAGGAAGGCTGACTATGTCAAAGAGCTCGATGTTTGGGCAAGTTGAGCAACGCGGCAAGAAATGTCTGGTCTGGTGTGAGTGATCCATCCGAGAGACATGAGTCGAGATTTGAATTCAGAGAACGGCGCATCTGGAGGTAGCATGGTAAGCTTGCCGATTTGCTTGCGCTGATGGAGGCAAAGACCACGGTCTGTAGTGGAAATCTCGAGGCCGGCGAAAACGAAGTTATCGAGGGCCTTGGGCTTGGCCTCAAAGCGTTGTGAGGTTACATCTGTACTCTTCATGAATTCGTCGCTGCCGCTTAGCATGGAGTCGTCGACATATGTGCCTTCCAGACCGGCGAGTTGGCCATTGATGTGCTTGAAGAAGAGTGTAGATCACCAACTGCCTGTGTCATGTGCAGGTCGTAAAAACCCCAAAACCCCTAAAAACCCCTAAAAACCCCTAAAAAACCCCTAAAAACCCCTTAAAACCCTTAGCGACTCACAAACAGCACGCATTGTGGTCTCGGCACTGCCGACTCGGCAGCGCGCACCTCGCACATCGTTGGCTTCGGCACACATTAACTTCGAATGATGTCACATCATTTTCCTCGAATTTTCAATATTTTGAACCACTGTGGGAGCCGCAGTGTCACACTGCGTGCATTTTGAACATTCGTGCATCAATAAAGGTCATTCATCGAGCGTCGTCGACGTTCGCTGTATGACCCCATTTGATCCGAACGCTCGATCAACAGCAATAAAGAGGCAAGCAGCTGTGATGTGGTTGTGTTTCAGAGCACAGAACTATTTTTAAGTAGTTTGGTGCACTCACATGTACAAGTAGTTTACCAAAAGGTACCTGAAAGGTTTTAAACTTTCAAACAAGTAACATCTACTACTTAAAGACAGGCATGTGTCCATCCTAGTCTCTCCCGTCCATCCCAGTCTCTCTCGTCCATCCTTGTCTCTTCCGTCCATCCTAGTCTCTTCATTTTCTTACATCATTACCATTTTTCGAACAATGACTCGCAGAAACAACGCTAACGCCACGCAAAATGAGAATTCCATTGTCCAACTTCATTCAGATCAAGACATCATTGACTATCTTTCGTGCGCCTCTCCAGCGACAAAAGAGAAACTCCGTGAGGAAGCTCAAATATCTCGCAAACCTATAACCGAGAGGCATGTGCGATCATTGGTCATCAGCGAAATGGAAACTAATAAGAAGGAAATGGAGAACAAGATTGCCGATGGTATCGAGAACTTTTCAACATCCATCCTCGCGTTTATTGAGGTCAGACTAAACGATTTGGAAGAACGTCTTCATGCCATAATGAATCGTTCGTTATCGAGCATGCGACAAGGCTGTTTGTGCGATCCGTAAACCTTACCGTGGTGCAAATTCCAAATCTATGGCCTCCTCTTCATCGCATACTACCTGTGTCTTTTGCGAGATGAAGGTTGGTTGCTTTCGCCATAAGAAATGTTGAACCTTGGAGATTAGACATGTCATCTGTAGTTGATGTTTACACGTTAGATGACAATGAATAAACAGAGTTGACAGGCGCCCATTTGACACTCACGCTTGAACTGTGGTACACTTTTGCATACGACTTTCACATTTTTGGCTCCCCCGAAAATGAAGTCCCGGTTCCTGTCGGCGTCGTGGGAAGATTCTTCAGAGGTTGAATCATAACCATACGGAAGACGGATGACGATGGCAAGGACCTTGTTAGGAAGGCTGACTATGTCAAAGAGCTCGATGTTTGGGCAAGTTGAGCAACGCGGCAAGAAATGTCTGGTCTGGTGTGAGTGATCCATCCGAGAGACATGAGTCGAGATTTGAATTCAGAGAACGGCGCATCTGGAGGTAGCATGGTAAGCTTGCCGATTTGCTTGCGCTGATGGAGGCAAAGACCACGGTCTGTAGTGGAAATCTCGAGGCCGGCGAAAACGAAGTTATCGAGGGCCTTGGGCTTGGCCTCAAAGCGTTGTGAGGTTACATCTGTACTCTTCATGAATTCGTCGCTGCCGCTTAGCATGGAGTCGTCGACATATGTGCCTTCCAGACCGGCGAGTTGGCCATTGATGTGCTTGAAGAAGAGTGGTAGATCACCAACTGCCTGTGTCATGTGCAGGTCGTAAAAACCCCTAAAAGCCCCTAAAAACCCCTAAAAACCCCTAAAAAACCCCTAAAAACGCCTTAAAACCCTTAGCGACTCACAAACAGCACGCATTGTGGTCTCGGCACTGCCGACTCGGCAGCGCGCACCTCGCACATCGTTGGCTTCGGCACACATTAACTTCGAATGATGTCACATCATTTTCCTCGAATTTTCAATATTTTGAACCACTGTGGGAGCCGCAGTGTCACACTGCGTGCATTTTGAACATTCGTGCATCAATAAAGGTCATTCATCGAGCGTCGTCGACGTTCGCTGTATGACCCCATTTGATCCGAACGCTCGATCAACAGCAATAAAGAGGCAAGCAGCTGTGATGTGGTTGTGTTTCAGAGCACAGAACTATTTTTAAGTAGTTTGGTGCACTCACATGTACAAGTAGTTTACCAAAAGGTACCTGAAAGGTTTTAAACTTTCAAACAAGTAACATCTACTACTTAAAGACAGGCATGTGTCCATCCTAGTCTCTCCCGTCCATCCCAGTCTCTCTCGTCCATCCTTGTCTCTTCCGTCCATCCTAGTCTCTTCATTTTCTTACATCATTACCATTTTTCGAACAATGACTCGCAGAAACAACGCTAACGCCACGCAAAATGAGAATTCCATTGTCCAACTTCATTCAGATCAAGACATCATTGACTATCTTTCGTGCGCCTCTCCAGCGACAAAAGAGAAACTCCGTGAGGAAGCTCAAATATCTCGCAAACCTATAACCGAGAGGCATGTGCGATCATTGGTCATCAGCGAAATGGAAACTAATAAGAAGGAAATGGAGAACAAGATTGCCGATGGTATCGAGAACTTTTCAACATCCATCCTCGCGTTTATTGAGGTCAGACTAAACGATTTGGAAGAACGTCTTCATGCCATAATGAATCGTTCGTTATCGAGCATGCGACAAGGCTGTTTGTGCGATCCGTAAACCTTACCGTGGTGCAAATTCCAAATCTATGGCCTCCTCTTCATCGCATACTACCTGTGTCTTTTGCGAGATGAAGGTTGGTTGCTTTCGCCATAAGAAATGTTGAACCTTGGAGATTAGACATGTCATCTGTAGTTGATGTTTACACGTTAGATGACAATGAATAAACAGAGTTGACAGGCGCCCATTTGACACTCACGCTTGAACTGTGGTACACTTTTGCATACGACTTTCACATTTTTGGCTCCCCCGAAAATGAAGTCCCGGTTCCTGTCGGCGTCGTGGGAAGATTCTTCAGAGGTTGAATCATAAACCATACGGAAGACGGATGACGATGGCAAGGACCTTGTTAGGAAGGCTGACTATGTCAAAGAGCTCGATGTTTGGGCAAGTTGAGCAACGCGGCAAGAAATGTCTGGTCTGGTGTGAGTGATCCATCCGAGAGACATGAGTCGAGATTTGAATTCAGAGAACGGCGCATCTGGAGGTAGCATGGTAAGCTTGCCGATTTGCTTGCGCTGATGGAGGCAAAGACCACGGTCTGTAGTGGAAATCTCGAGGCCGGCGAAAACGAAGTTATCGAGGGCCTTGGGCTTGGCCTCAAAGCGTTGTGAGGTTACATCTGTACTCTTCATGAATTCGTCGCTGCCGCTTAGCATGGAGTCGTCGACATATGTGCCTGCCAGACCGGCGAGTTGGCCATTGATGTGCTTGAAGAAGAGTGGTAGATCACCAACTGCCTGTGTCATGTGCAGGTCGTAAAAACCCCCAAAAGCCCCTAAAAACCCCCTAAAAACCCCTAAAAAACCCCTAAAAACGCCTTAAAACCCTTAGCGACTCACAAACAGCACGCATTGTGGTCTCGGCACTGCCGACTCGGCAGCGCGCACCTCGCACATCGTTGGCTTCGGCACACATTAACTTCGAATGATGTCACATCATTTTCCTCGAATTTTCAATATTTTGAACCACTGTGGGAGCCGCAGTGTCACACTGCGTGCATTTTGAACATTCGTGCATCAATAAAGGTCATTCATCGAGCGTCGTCGACGTTCGCTGTATGACCCCATTTGATCCGAACGCTCGATCAACAGCAATAAAGAGGCAAGCAGCTGTGATGTGGTTGTGTTTCAGAGCACAGAACTATTTTTAAGTAGTTTGGTGCACTCACATGTACAAGTAGTTTACCAAAAGGTACCTGAAAGGTTTTAAACTTTCAAACAAGTAACATCTACTACTTAAAGACAGGCATGTGTCCATCCTAGTCTCTCCCGTCCATCCCAGTCTCTCTCGTCCATCCTTGTCTCTTCCGTCCATCCTAGTCTCTTCATTTTCTTACATCATTACCATTTTTCGAACAATGACTCGCAGAAACAACGCTAACGCCACGCAAAATGAGAATTCCATTGTCCAACTTCATTCAGATCAAGACATCATTGACTATCTTTCGTGCGCCTCTCCAGCGACAAAAGAGAAACTCCGTGAGGAAGCTCAAATATCTCGCAAACCTATAACCGAGAGGCATGTGCGATCATTGGTCATCAGCGAAATGGAAACTAATAAGAAGGAAATGGAGAACAAGATTGCCGATGGTATCGAGAACTTTTCAACATCCATCCTCGCGTTTATTGAGGTCAGACTAAACGATTTGGAAGAACGTCTTCATGCCATAATGAATCGTTCGTTATCGAGCATGCGACAAGGCTGTTTGTGCGATCCGTAAACCTTACCGTGGTGCAAATTCCAAATCTATGGCCTCCTCTTCATCGCATACTACCTGTGTCTTTTGCGAGATGAAGGTTGGTTGCTTTCGCCATAAGAAATGTTGAACCTTGGAGATTAGACATGTCATCTGTAGTTGATGTTTACACGTTAGATGACAATGAATAAACAGAGTTGACAGGCGCCCATTTGACACTCACGCTTGAACTGTGGTACACTTTTGCATACGACTTTCACATTTTTGGCTCCCCCGAAAATGAAGTCCCGGTTCCTGTCGGCGTCGTGGGAAGATTCTTCAGAGGTTGAATCATAACCATACGGAAGACGGATGACGATGGCAAGGACCTTGTTAGGAAGGCTGACTATGTCAAAGAGCTCGATGTTTGGGCAAGTTGAGCAACGCGGCAAGAAATGTCTGGTCTGGTGTGAGTGATCCATCCGAGAGACATGAGTCGAGATTTGAATTCAGAGAACGGCGCATCTGGAGGTAGCATGGTAAGCTTGCCGATTTGCTTGCGCTGATGGAGGCAAAGACCACGGTCTGTAGTGGAAATCTCGAGGCCGGCGAAAACGAAGTTATCGAGGGCCTTGGGCTTGGCCTCAAAGCGTTGTGAGGTTACATCTGTACTCTTCATGAATTCGTCGCTGCCGCTTAGCATGGAGTCGTCGACATATGTGCCTTCCAGACCGGCGAGTTGGCCATTGATGTGCTTGAAGAAGAGTGGTAGATCACCAACTGCCTGTGTCATGTGCAGGTCGTAAAAACCCCCAAAAGCCCCTAAAAACCCCCTAAAAACCCCTAAAAAACCCCTAAAAACGCCTTAAAACCCTTAGCGACTCACAAACAGCACGCATTGTGGTCTCGGCACTGCCGACTCGGCAGCGCGCACCTCGCACATCGTTGGCTTCGGCACACATTAACTTCGAATGATGTCACATCATTTTCCTCGAATTTTCAATATTTTGAACCACTGTGGGAGCCGCAGTGTCACACTGCGTGCATTTTGAACATTCGTGCATCAATAAAGGTCATTCATCGAGCGTCGTCGACGTTCGCTGTATGACCCCATTTGATCCGAACGCTCGATCAACAGCAATAAAGAGGCAAGCAGCTGTGATGTGGTTGTGTTTCAGAGCACAGAACTATTTTTAAGTAGTTTGGTGCACTCACATGTACAAGTAGTTTACCAAAAGGTACCTGAAAGGTTTTAAACTTTCAAACAAGTAACATCTACTACTTAAAGACAGGCATGTGTCCATCCTAGTCTCTCCCGTCCATCCCAGTCTCTCTCGTCCATCCTTGTCTCTTCCGTCCATCCTAGTCTCTTCATTTTCTTACATCATTACCATTTTTCGAACAATGACTCGCAGAAACAACGCTAACGCCACGCAAAATGAGAATTCCATTGTCCAACTTCATTCAGATCAAGACATCATTGACTATCTTTCGTGCGCCTCTCCAGCGACAAAAGAGAAACTCCGTGAGGAAGCTCAAATATCTCGCAAACCTATAACCGAGAGGCATGTGCGATCATTGGTCATCAGCGAAATGGAAACTAATAAGAAGGAAATGGAGAACAAGATTGCCGATGGTATCGAGAACTTTTCAACATCCATCCTCGCGTTTATTGAGGTCAGACTAAACGATTTGGAAGAACGTCTTCATGCCATAATGAATCGTTCGTTATCGAGCATGCGACAAGGCTGTTTGTGCGATCCGTAAACCTTACCGTGGTGCAAATTCCAAATCTATGGCCTCCTCTTCATCGCATACTACCTGTGTCTTTTGCGAGATGAAGGTTGGTTGCTTTCGCCATAAGAAATGTTGAACCTTGGAGATTAGACATGTCATCTGTAGTTGATGTTTACACGTTAGATGACAATGAATAAACAGAGTTGACAGGCGCCCATTTGACACTCACGCTTGAACTGTGGTACACTTTTGCATACGACTTTCACATTTTTGGCTCCCCCGAAAATGAAGTCCCGGTTCCTGTCGGCGTCGTGGGAAGATTCTTCAGAGGTTGAATCATAACCATACGGAAGACGGATGACGATGGCAAGGACCTTGTTAGGAAGGCTGACTATGTCAAAGAGCTCGATGTTTGGGCAAGTTGAGCAACGCGGCAAGAAATGTCTGGTCTGGTGTGAGTGATCCATCCGAGAGACATGAGTCGAGATTTGAATTCAGAGAACGGCGCATCTGGAGGTAGCATGGTAAGCTTGCCGATTTGCTTGCGCTGATGGAGGCAAAGACCACGGTCTGTAGTGGAAATCTCGAGGCCGGCGAAAACGAAGTTATCGAGGGCCTTGGGCTTGGCCTCAAAGCGTTGTGAGGTTACATCTGTACTCTTCATGAATTCGTCGCTGCCGCTTAGCATGGAGTCGTCGACATATGTGCCTGCCAGACCGGCGAGTTGGCCATTGATGTGCTTGAAGAAGAGTGATAGATCACCAACTGCCTGTGTCATGTGCAGGTCGTAAAAACCCCAAACCCCTAAAATCCCCTAAAATCCCCTAAAAACCCCTAAAAACCCCTTAAAACCCTTAGCGACTCACAAACAGCACGCATTGTGGTCTCGGCACTGCCGACTCGGCAGCGCGCACCTCGCACATCGTTGGCTTCGGCACACATTAACTTCGAATGATGTCACATCATTTTCCTCGAATTTTCAATATTTTGAACCACTGTGGGAGCCGCAGTGTCACACTGCGTGCATTTTGAACATTCGTGCATCAATAAAGGTCATTCATCGAGCGTCGTCGACGTTCGCTGTATGACCCCATTTGATCCGAACGCTCGATCAACAGCAATAAAGAGGCAAGCAGCTGTGATGTGGTTGTGTTTCAGAGCACAGAACTATTTTTAAGTAGTTTGGTGCACTCACATGTACAAGTAGTTTACCAAAAGGTACCTGAAAGGTTTTAAACTTTCAAACAAGTAACATCTACTACTTAAAGACAGGCATGTGTCCATCCTAGTCTCTCCCGTCCATCCCAGTCTCTCTCGTCCATCCTTGTCTCTTCCGTCCATCCTAGTCTCTTCATTTTCTTACATCATTACCATTTTTCGAACAATGACTCGCAGAAACAACGCTAACGCCACGCAAAATGAGAATTCCATTGTCCAACTTCATTCAGATCAAGACATCATTGACTATCTTTCGTGCGCCTCTCCAGCGACAAAAGAGAAACTCCGTGAGGAAGCTCAAATATCTCGCAAACCTATAACCGAGAGGCATGTGCGATCATTGGTCATCAGCGAAATGGAAACTAATAAGAAGGAAATGGAGAACAAGATTGCCGATGGTATCGAGAACTTTTCAACATCCATCCTCGCGTTTATTGAGGTCAGACTAAACGATTTGGAAGAACGTCTTCATGCCATAATGAATCGTTCGTTATCGAGCATGCGACAAGGCTGTTTGTGCGATCCGTAAACCTTACCGTGGTGCAAATTCCAAATCTATGGCCTCCTCTTCATCGCATACTACCTGTGTCTTTTGCGAGATGAAGGTTGGTTGCTTTCGCCATAAGAAATGTTGAACCTTGGAGATTAGACATGTCATCTGTAGTTGGATGTTTACACGTTAGATGACAATGAATAAACAGAGTTGACAGGCGCCCATTTGACACTCACGCTTGAACTGTGGTACACTTTTGCATACGACTTTCACATTTTTGGCTCCCCCGAAAATGAAGTCCCGGTTCCTGTCGGCGTCGTGGGAAGATTCTTCAGAGGTTGAATCATAACCATACGGAAGACGGATGACGATGGCAAGGACCTTGTTAGGAAGGCTGACTATGTCAAAGAGCTCGATGTTTGGGCAAGTTGAGCAACGCGGCAAGAAATGTCTGGTCTGGTGTGAGTGATCCATCCGAGAGACATGAGTCGAGATTTGAATTCAGAGAACGGCGCATCTGGAGGTAGCATGGTAAGCTTGCCGATTTGCTTGCGCTGATGGAGGCAAAGACCACGGTCTGTAGTGGAAATCTCGAGGCCGGCGAAAACGAAGTTATCGAGGGCCTTGGGCTTGGCCTCAAAGCGTTGTGAGGTTACATCTGTACTCTTCATGAATTCGTCGCTGCCGCTTAGCATGGAGTCGTCGACATATGTGCCTGCCAGACCGGCGAGTTGGCCATTGATGTGCTTGAAGAAGAGTGATAGATCACCAACTGCCTGTGTCATGTGCAGGTCGTAAAAACCCCTAAAATCCCCTAAAAATCCCTAAAAACCCCTAAAAACCCCTTAAAACCCTTAGCGACTCACAAACAGCACGCATTGTGGTCTCGGCACTGCCGACTCGGCAGCGCGCACCTCGCACATCGTTGGCTTCGGCACACATTAACTTCGAATGATGTCACATCATTTTCCTCGAATTTTCAATATTTTGAACCACTGTGGGAGCCGCAGTGTCACACTGCGTGCATTTTGAACATTCGTGCATCAATAAAGGTCATTCATCGAGCGTCGTCGACGTTCGCTGTATGACCCCATTTGATCCGAACGCTCGATCAACAGCAATAAAGAGGCAAGCAGCTGTGATGTGGTTGTGTTTCAGAGCACAGAACTATTTTTAAGTAGTTTGGTGCACTCACATGTACAAGTAGTTTACCAAAAGGTACCTGAAAGGTTTTAAACTTTCAAACAAGTAACATCTACTACTTAAAGACAGGCATGTGTCCATCCTAGTCTCTCCCGTCCATCCCAGTCTCTCTCGTCCATCCTTGTCTCTTCCGTCCATCCTAGTCTCTTCATTTTCTTACATCATTACCATTTTTCGAACAATGACTCGCAGAAACAACGCTAACGCCACGCAAAATGAGAATTCCATTGTCCAACTTCATTCAGATCAAGACATCATTGACTATCTTTCGTGCGCCTCTCCAGCGACAAAAGAGAAACTCCGTGAGGAAGCTCAAATATCTCGCAAACCTATAACCGAGAGGCATGTGCGATCATTGGTCATCAGCGAAATGGAAACTAATAAGAAGGAAATGGAGAACAAGATTGCCGATGGTATCGAGAACTTTTCAACATCCATCCTCGCGTTTATTGAGGTCAGACTAAACGATTTGGAAGAACGTCTTCATGCCATAATGAATCGTTCGTTATCGAGCATGCGACAAGGCTGTTTGTGCGATCCGTAAACCTTACCGTGGTGCAAATTCCAAATCTATGGCCTCCTCTTCATCGCATACTACCTGTGTCTTTTGCGAGATGAAGGTTGGTTGCTTTCGCCATAAGAAATGTTGAACCTTGGAGATTAGACATGTCATCTGTAGTTGATGTTTACACGTTAGATGACAATGAATAAACAGAGTTGACAGGCGCCCATTTGACACTCACGCTTGAACTGTGGTACACTTTTGCATACGACTTTCACATTTTTGGCTCCCCCGAAAATGAAGTCCCGGTTCCTGTCGGCGTCGTGGGAAGATTCTTCAGAGGTTGAATCATAACCATACGGAAGACGGATGACGATGGCAAGGACCTTGTTAGGAAGGCTGACTATGTCAAAGAGCTCGATGTTTGGGCAAGTTGAGCAACGCGGCAAGAAATGTCTGGTCTGGTGTGAGTGATCCATCCGAGAGACATGAGTCGAGATTTGAATTCAGAGAACGGCGCATCTGGAGGTAGCATGGTAAGCTTGCCGATTTGCTTGCGCTGATGGAGGCAAAGACCACGGTCTGTAGTGGAAATCTCGAGGCCGGCGAAAACGAAGTTATCGAGGGCCTTGGGCTTGGCCTCAAAGCGTTGTGAGGTTACATCTGTACTCTTCATGAATTCGTCGCTGCCGCTTAGCATGGAGTCGTCGACATATGTGCCTGCCAGACCGGCGAGTTGGCCATTGATGTGCTTGAAGAAGAGTGATAGATCACCAACTGCCTGTGTCATGTGCAGGTCGTAAAACCCCTAAAATCCCCTAAAATCCCCTAAAAACCCCTAAAAAACCCCTTAAAACCCTTAGCGACTCACAAACAGCACGCATTGTGGTCTCGGCACTGCCGACTCGGCAGCGCGCACCTCGCACATCGTTGGCTTCGGCACACATTAACTTCGAATGATGTCACATCATTTTCCTCGAATTTTCAATATTTTGAACCACTGTGGGAGCCGCAGTGTCACACTGCGTGCATTTTTGAACATTCGTGCATCAATAAAGGTCATTCATCGAGCGTCGTCGACGTTCGCTGTATGACCCCATTTGATCCGAACGCTCGATCAACAGCAATAAAGAGGCAAGCAGCTGTGATGTGGTTGTGTTTCAGAGCACAGAACTATTTTTAAGTAGTTTGGTGCACTCACATGTACAAGTAGTTTACCAAAAGGTACCTGAAAGGTTTTTAAACTTTCAAACAAGTAACATCTACTACTTAAAGACAGGCATGTGTCCATCCTAGTCTCTCCCGTCCATCCAGTCTCTCTCGTCCATCCTTGTCTCTTCCGTCCATCCTAGTCTCTTCATTTTCTTACATCATTACCATTTTTCGAACAATGACTCGCAGAAACAACGCTAACGCCACGCAAAATGAGAATTCCATTGTCCAACTTCATTCAGATCAAGACATCATTGACTATCTTTCGTGCGCCTCTCCAGCGACAAAAGAGAAACTCCGTGAGGAAGCTCAAATATCTCGCAACCTATAACCGAGAGGCATGTGCGATCATTGGTCATCAGCGAAATGGAAACTAATAAGAAGGAAATGGAGAACAAGATTGCCGATGGTATCGAGAACTTTTCAACATCCATCCTCGCGTTTATTGAGGTCAGACTAAACGATTTGGAAGAACGTCTTCATGCCATAATGAATCGTTCGTTATCGAGCATGCGACAAGGCTGTTTGTGCGATCCGTAAACCTTACCGTGGTGCAAATTCCA
Organism: Gracilariopsis chorda; assembly: GCA_003194525.1. Taxonomy (NCBI): domain Eukaryota; phylum Rhodophyta; class Florideophyceae; order Gracilariales; family Gracilariaceae; genus Gracilariopsis; species Gracilariopsis chorda. Next base: position 41,634 of record NBIV01000406.1, read on the forward strand.
AATCTATGGCCTCCTCTTCATCGCATACTACCTGTGTCTTTTGCGAGATGAAGGTTGGTTGCTTTCGCCATAAGAAATGTTGAACCTTGGAGATTAGACATGTCATCTGTAGTTGATGTTTACACGTTAGATGACAATGAATAAACAGAGTTGACAGGCGCCCATTTGACACTCACGCTTGAACTGTGGTACACTTTTGCATACGACTTTCACATTTTTTGGCTCCCCCGAAATGAAGTCCCGGTTCCTGTCGGCGTCGTGGGAAGATTCTTCAGAGGTTGAATCATAACCATACGGAAGACGGATGACGATGGCAAGGACCTTGTTAGGAAGGCTGACTATGTCAAAGAGCTCGATGTTTGGGCAAGTTGAGCAACGCGGCAAGAAATGTCTGGTCTGGTGTGAGTGATCCATTCGAGAGACATGAGTCGAGATTTGAATTCAGAGAACGGCGCATCTGGAGGTAGCATGGTAAGCTTGCCGATTTGCTTGCGCTGATGGAGGCAAAGACCACGGTCTGTAGTGGAAATCTCGAGGCCGGCGAAAACGAAGTTATCGAGGGCCTTGGGCTTGGCCTCAAGCGTTGTGAGGTTACATCTGTACTCTTCATGAATTCGTCGCTGCCGCTTAGCATGGAGTCGTCGACATATGTGCCTGCCAGACCGGCGAGTTGGCCATTGATGTGCTTGAAGAAGAGTGATAGATCACCAACTGCCTGTGTCATGTGCAGGTCGTAAAAACCCCTAAAATCCCCTAAATCCCCTAAAAACCCCTAAAAACCCCTTAAAACCCTTAGCGACTCACAAACAGCACGCATTGTGGTCTCGGCACTGCCGACTCGGCAGCGCGCACCTCGCACATCGTTGGCTTCGGCACACATTAACTTCGAATGATGTCACATCATTTTCCTCGAATTTTCAATATTTTGAACCACTGTGGGAGCCGCAGTGTCACACTGCGTGCATTTTGAACATTCGTGCATCAATAAAGGTCATTCATCGAGCGTCGTCGACGTTCGCTGTATGACCCCATTTGATCCGAACGCTCGATCAACAGCAATAAAGAGGCAAGCAGCTGTGATGTGGTTGTGTTTCAGAGCACAGAACTATTTTTAAGTAGTTTGGTGCACTCACATGTACAAGTAGTTTACCAAAAGGTACCTGAAAGGTTTTAAACTTTCAAACAAGTAACATCTACTACTTAAAGACAGGCATGTGTCCATCCTAGTCTCTCCCGTCCATCCCAGTCTCTCTCGTCCATCCTTGTCTCTTCCGTCCATCCTAGTCTCTTCATTTTTCTTACATCATTACCATTTTTCGAACAATGACTCGCAGAAACAACGCTAACGCCACGCAAAATGAGAATTCCATTGTCCAACTTCATTCAGATCAAGACATCATTGACTATCTTTCGTGCGCCTCTCCAGCGACAAAAGAGAAACTCCGTGAGGAAGCTCAAATATCTCGCAAACCTATAACCGAGAGGCATGTGCGATCATTGGTCATCAGCGAAATGGAAACTAATAAGAAGGAAATGGAGAACAAGATTGCCGATGGTATCGAGAACTTTTCAACATCCATCCTCGCGTTTATTGAGGTCAGACTAAACGATTTGGAAGAACGTCTTCATGCCATAATGAATCGTTCGTTATCGAGCATGCGACAAGGCTGTTTGTGCGATCCGTAAACCTTACCGTGGTGCAAATTCCAAATCTATGGCCTCCTCTTCATCGCATACTACCTGTGTCTTTTGCGAGATGAAGGTTGGTTGCTTTCGCCATAAGAAATGTTGAACCTTGGAGATTAGACATGTCATCTGTAGTTGATGTTTACACGTTAGATGACAATGAATAAACAGAGTTGACAGGCGCCCATTTGACACTCACGCTTGAACTGTGGTACACTTTTGCATACGACTTTCACATTTTTGGCTCCCCCGAAAATGAAGTCCCGGTTCCTGTCGGCGTCGTGGGAAGATTCTTCAGAGGTTGAATCATAACCATACGGAAGACGGATGACGATGGCAAGGACCTTGTTAGGAAGGCTGACTATGTCAAAGAGCTCGATGTTTGGGCAAGTTGAGCAACGCGGCAAGAAATGTCTGGTCTGGTGTGAGTGATCCATCCGAGAGACATGAGTCGAGATTTGAATTCAGAGAACGGCGCATCTGGAGGTAGCATGGTAAGCTCGCCGATTTGCTTGCGCTGATGGAGGCAAAGACCACGGTCTGTAGTGGAAATCTCGAGGCCGGCAAAAACGAAGTTATCGAGGGCCTTGGGCTTGGCCTCAAAGCGTTGTGAGGTTACATCTGTACTCTTCATGAATTTCGTCGCTGCCGCTTAGCATGGAGTCGTCGACATATGTGCCTGCCAGACCGGCGAGTTGGCCACTGATGTGCTTGAAGAAGAGTGATAGATCACCAACTGCCTGTGTCATGTGCAGGTCGTAAAAACCCCTAAAATCCCCTAAAACGCCCCTTTTCAAAAATCCTTAAAATCTAATATCTCTATACCTATAGACGTGAAAACCCTTAACGTCAAAACTCTTAATAACTTAAAAACAATCGAAATTGTTCGGCATTACGGTATGCTTAACCGTTTCAAAGTTTTGAAAATGTTTTTATTCTCGTGGCCTTTCCCTACATGGTTTAGGTAGTAATTCTTATTCATTATCACCTCATAATACTTTTTGTCTTTTCCTAATTATTGGCGGGTGTGTACTGCTCGAATGATGCGATGTCATTCTCAATGGCGTTCACCATTTTCTCTATATCTTTTTGCCGTTTCCTAATGGTTCTAGAAGTCTTGCGTTATCGGCTTCAAATGGCCGGTCACTTTGAGCCTAAATGCCAGAAAATCTACGTCGGTCCCGTCCACAACGACTGTTCTGGTGTTTGCATTACCACTTGGTACGTTTTGGGGTGCTCCAGTGCCTGCTGTCGTTGTTGTTGCTGCTAGCATTGCGGCTGCTGATGCTGCAGCTCCTGCAGATCGCTTGTTTATAAGTCTCTGTGACCGTCTCAATGACACCGTGGCTTCTACGGTACTATGTGTGACTGCATTGGAGCTTTGCACCTCAATGCATTGCCCCAACTCACACACAGCAGGCACCGGCAATGTCCCTCCAGACAAAGTACTACCGGTACTTGTGGAGTTGCTACTGTGCACTGCGTTATTCGCTAGGGGTACATTGACTGCCGCGTGTGCAATGGCATGCACAGGCACCTCGACTGTTGCATGGGGTGGCGGAGGAGCTGTGCGTGGAGCATTCACTGGAGACACTGAGGGTGAGAGAAAGCTTTGATTTAATGGCTCAGTTCGGAGCGAGTGCGCACTATTCTCAGACATTGGTTCTTATCTGCGTAACGCGAATGCTTCAGATCTAACCTATGTGAAGTGCCTAAACATTTTGAGCGGAAACTACAGGTTATTTCAGGACTTCCAATTAAAACAGTTTGCACGGGCTTCATGCTCTTAACCCCTGAGTATTTGCAGTTAGAAAAGTATCTCTTATCCCATAAAACCTAATACTCATTAATTACATGAACTAAAAACTCACCATTTTTGCACAAAATGCTTTTCTTCCTATTTACATAGAGTAAATAAAACGAATTTTGTATGTTTTAAGTCCCAAATTACTGCCCTTAACAGGTCTCTACATTCTACGTATTCTCTGTAGCAATCCATTCCTATGAGAAATCCCTTTACTACACCGTACCACGAAGATAATGTAAAGTACATGAACGTTCTCACCCCTCCGTTTTCATCTTTCAAAGCAACTCACATATTTGGTGCTTGCAAGCCTCCCACTTCCGTCTAATTGCTTTGCTCTTCACCCTCCTTGCGAGAGTGACAGCTTCCTGAACCATGTCCAAGAAACCCATCTTTTCTCGTCTGCCACTCGTCCAGCTGAAACGCCCGCCAAGCCCCGTCCCGTAACATGAACGCCTTCTGTTACTCGTGGAATAACCTGCGTTGCCCGGTACACGATATCCAAAACCAAAGATTGAAACCCATCCTTTTACGGGACTTTCAACCCGCCCCATCATAAGCGCTAACCCTTTTCTCTTTCCTCGCATGTCTATTCTTTGAAGGAAAGCTCTCCTCCAGGGCCAACGATCGCCACAGCTTTCTTGCGGGGCTATCGACATCGTTAGCGTCCAAACCACTTTCACGCTTCTTCCTTAACAGTTCCCGAAAAGTCCCAGTATGACCCATAACCCCCCTCTTCAGAGGTGGGAATTTTTAGCATCATAGAACCCTTTCGCTTGAGTGGTAAACTAGGACCTTTCTCTTCGTAAAGGAGGCCCCCTTCCACTTGCGTTTCCTGCGGAGCTTTTGATCCCCACAGCCAAGACGGCACACTGATGGCACGGTTCGCATTCTCGTGGTACTTCCTTTCAAGATATTCGAGTCTCCTCAGAACGTCCTTTCGGTATTCCGCAAACGTGTACATTCTTAGCCACCTCACTCAACAAAACATCAATCTGTGTAAAGGTACTTCCTTCCAGCTGGGGGAACACGCGAGTGAAAAGCGATACGTAGTATCCCACGTAGAACCCACACTCCATATCCTTCTGTGGTCCTATATTCAAATGGTGACTTTGAAATCTTCTTCTCCAAAGACTTTGGTGACGGTCTGGTCCCCCCAGGGTAGCACGCGCTAAGATAGTAGAAAATGTTGCCACACGTTTTCCTTGTGGGTCGATATTAGGCCCATGCTGTCCACAAACAGTATACGTGGAATTACTACCGGCATTCCGCAACCGCAGGCTTCTTCCTGTTCCCATAATGTCACGGCAACCCCTTCAGATTCAATAGAACCACAAGAGGACCAGTGCCTGCTCCGCATATGGGCATGAAACAAACCACTGCACCCCAGATTCTCCATGAATGGTCGATGAGAATGGTCCCTCCTTGTTTTACCTTGTCCATGAGATTCTTTGACTTCGCTTTATCCAGAGAGAGATTACAGTCCCCACCATCCACATGTCCGGAGTGAGTCAGGTAGAAAACACCCCTTCACGCTCTCGGCTGACCATTTCGTGAGAAAGGATACCGTGAACATAACAGAGCGATCTGTGCCCATATGGAAATTGCGGATGGGAGAGATATCTTCTTCACAAAGTGTGACCTTCATCCCTAGCACACCACCCGTAACGACGAGCTTGATGTCTCCGTTCTCATCACCCGTAATCTTGGTGGCTATATGATTCACAAGCTCTGGCACTGTGAGCTCAGAATTCCCTCCATTCCCATTGAGGGTCGTCTTCACAAGCGTTGAAACTCGGATTTCATTCTCTAATCAATATTACACACCGCATTTTCTTGCGTTTCATTCTTCTTTCATGAGTTTGCCAATGAGTTCACCCACTTCTTGAGCAGCAGGGGACGTCGTACAATCCCCCTTCTTCGGTGAATCGCTTGGAGGCGTCTCGGGGCAGTTTCCTTCTTCTGCAGGTAAACCACCCGTGCACTCTGGCTTCAAAGTCTCTTTCACGTCAACATCGCGCGTTCTCAATGGTTCAAGATCGCTTGTGTTGCCTTCTTTCCCGATACCGCTCCTGTCCTTTCCATCTTTGGCCATTGTACGAGCACTTTCTTCATCACGCATTACCTGTTCTCTGCACCTGAGATCCGCGAGCTTCTTTACCTCCCAATCCTCGGGGGCAGTTCCCTTTTCATTCTCCACACACGAGCCTTTCACAGTGCTCAGATGGGGCCGTGTTACCCATGCTGATAACACCAGAAGGAGGGACATCCACCCCCATGTCAGCATTGCAGCCTGTTCCAGTCCTCACCACATCGCGGAGTGCTGTTTCGTCTGGACAATCGGTTTGGCGGGAGAGAAAGGTCCGCACCACCACCGCAGATTCTTGTTTCTCATCCGCTATCGAGGCTACCGCATGGAAGGCATGTGAATCGTCAGTATTGTTGCCTGGCTTCTCTTTCACCGTAAGGTTTCACAGTCCGCCTGCTTCAAGCGCCGAGGTTGCACAATACTTAAAACTCCGCTTTCCAACTTCCCGACATCCGCATTATTTAGCTTGGATTGAAAACCTCCTTCGCTTTCGCTCCCACCAGGCATTGGTAGATCCGCATTCTCAACGTGCTCAGCACGCCTCTTAGACTTACGACCGCGCCCCTTCCCATCAACTTCCCTGCCAGCCTTGTTACTAAAAACGTATCTTACCTTGGACACGGGTCCTTTGTCTAACCTTCCACAACTCAACGACTTGCCTGATTTTATCAACAGACCAGTTCCGTTACAGCATATAACGAGGCCTTGTTGAACGACCGCAGTGCCAGTGTTTTCCAAGCGGGCAAGATACGGAACCACTTCCGCCGTCGAGAAGACGATCAGCCCCAGACATATACTGCCTCCGCGTAGATGGTTTGTTCTCAACATTCTTATTGTCTTTCCTGGCGAGAAACTCGATTGCCCATCTTGACTTTGCTCCAGATACCTTCGAAGACGCTTCGTAGAAGCTGTATATCTTGTTGTGTGACATAGCCTGGAGCATCGCCTTCCTTCCCTTCAGCTTCGAAACTCTCATCCTTTCCAGACTACGCCAGTGCTCCTTGAGATCCCTATAAAGGATTACCTGCTGCATAAACCCATATTTCTCCGGGCGTGGCTCATTGAACTCAACATGAAAGTAATAATACCACTGCATTCGAAAACGTTTGAGGTCCTCTCCGTTAGTACCAAGGCCTGCAAACGATACCAGTTTATACGGCAAAACGACAGTATGTAGTGAACATGCTGATGATAGAAGGCGATGGCCACCACCTATTACGATGAGCTTCCCCCTCAGAGGTCCTGACTTTGACTTGACAGCCAGAAGAGCTTGACTACTCTGAAACAGATGTGGTGCGCCTATGTCTCCGATCAATCGTTGTAGACGGATATGTGAAGTTTCACGTCCGACTAACGGACCAACAAACATATCCACGCTGGCGTAGCGGGTGGGGCTGCATCGTCGAAGCTCAATTCGACGGTATATCTCCTGTGATAGATTGTCGGTAAACCCCATTGTGTCGGTAGGCATTGTTTACACCACAGGTAAGAATAAACGAAGAGGGGGGGGAAGGTGTGTTTGATAGCGAGGATTTTGTGATCCAGAAGTTCGTGGGTTGTGCTTTTTCAACGCAGCGAAATAGGTGATGTGGTGGTCTAGTCCGGGGAACAAAATGCGTGGTGCTTGGGCAGGTGGGGCAGTAGTGGGAAGAGATTAGCGGAGACGACGTTCGCTGGTGTAGTTGCCGTGAAGAGAACGCTGTAGTAGTCAGCGGGTTGGGGTGTACCGAGGAATGAATTGGGTGGTCGCCGGGGGTTACGGAGGCACCACTAAAGCGTTGTGTTAGGTTTGTGCGCCGCTTATAATAAAACGAGTATGAGGGTAGCTTCGCCAGTTGCTACTAAAACCTTGATGGGCATGCTGGAAGCTTTGGCTGCTGCTGCTAATCAGAATAGATTGCGGGAGGCCTTGCCTGCTGTTCTTATTCAGAAGTGGGTGCGGGCGGTTGTCATTGTTTCGTAGCACACAAGGCGTTGTTGGGTGGAGCTGCACTGCAGTTCCAATGCGGTAGGCGTCACTTAGTGTTCAAGACAGCAATTTGAGAATGCGGGAGACCACGAAGGTCGTGGCAACCAGATCAGGGGTTGCTGAAAACCCCTTATGAAATGCAGGATCGCTCGCTAAAAACCGTTGAAAGCAATATGAGAAAGCGGGATGCGAGAGGCAGCGACAGGTTGTGCTGTGGCAGGGTAATAGAGCAGAGACGAGGGCGCCAGCTGTTAGTGAGAAGATGTTGCGGTAGGCGTTGGCGGCTAGTGATAACACAAACAGAGTACAGTAGGGATTGAAAGATGGTGCAGTATCAAAGTGGGAGTACGGTAATCGTCAGCAGTTAGTAGTACTGGGAGAGACCGCGGTAGTCGACGTATGTTCGTGGTACTTGGAAGAGAATGCAGTGGCGGCCGATGGATGGTAAAGTACCAATATGATAATGCAATTGTCGTCGACGGTTGGTTACTTTGAAGGAAGGGGCCAGCCCCGGACGGATATGATCGATGCCTCGACGACTAGCGGGTATGAGTAGGATGAATGGGGGATGTGCTGAGATGGGGGAAGCCTTCCCCCATCTCAGCAAGGTCGCCAAAAACGGTCAGTGGCTTTGAACGCTGTAAACCTATGCCAGGACGTCCTGGGAGGCAGGCACATTTGGTGGTCTTTATTTGAAACAGGTCACGGAAAAAATTGAATGACGTGCTGGTGGCGGTTTTAATCCTTCACCAAGGGGTCGTGTTTGCAAGTGGCTGAAGTGCAGGCTGTGGTACGTTGTCATGCCCTGTCACGGGTGTGCACTGTCAGCCTCCACAAGTCAAACCCCTGAACGTGTACAGATGTCAGCAACCTAATGGCCTAAAACCTCGCACAGTACAAGTACGTTTCTGTAACGTCTAGAAAACCCCAACCACTGTATACCTGAGTCACAAGGGCCATCCCCTGCGAGAGGTCCCCACTGTATATTTCGAGTTTCGAATGCTAAAATTGGTACATGCGACCACGCAGGGCTATATGCTGAAATGGGGGAAGCGTTCCCCCATTTCAGCACAAACACCTTCCTCCCTTGGCCCAAACTAATATATCTTCCCTCTCATCCAGAGGTTTTATGTAACAGAATCTCTTCCCTTACCCGAAGCGTGCAAAACACCCCTATACTAACCATTCCCCCCCGCGCTTGACGACTAAAAGCGCAACCACTTAACGATCAACCCCGCTACCGAGCCGCGGTACAGGATGACGAAGAGTACACGACATAGGTCTAAGCATGCAGAGCGCTTGGCAAGCTTCATTGGTTCAAAAGGCAGGCCGGTGGAATTTCTAGTAACGGATAAGATGCTAGAGGACACTAGGGACGATAGCGCGAGTGCGAACGTAATGAAAGCTGCGTTCGAAGGGCTACAAGAGGGCTTTGGTTTCGGGCTGCGCTTCCATAACCTCACTGTATGTGAGTATGCTGACATCTTACGACATGTGCAACCTACAATCGGAGATGCGACTAGCGGGCTTAGTACACTGCACACACCATTACACTTGGAGCACGGCTACCTAGGACTGCGTTACACGGGCAAGCTGATCCGTCTAACGGATCGTCGAAGGAAAAGAGATTGCGATGTACTGGAATCTTTGATCGTAGCCCATCAGCACGTGCTATCGAGAGTGTGCACAGAAGGGGACTGCCTTGGTGGAAATAAAGGACCATCTGAAGAACCCCATAATATGAACGAAGCTATCAATGCGCTCACCTGGAGTCTATGTCGTTACTGTGTTGTACTTCCGTCATTGGCAGGAATGCAGGACTTTCTTCGCGTTGTGGATACCCCAATTGGAACCGTCGACGTGCAATGTGAAAGGAGTACATTGTACTCTAAGGAGTATATCTACCCATACGAAGACCGTACACTTGGCTCATATTGTCGGCGCTACACTCCCCTGACCCAGATAGGACAACAAAACCAGGCGCTGTATGTCTGTTATACTTTGCTACCGAGTATGGCGGGTGGCTTGGTCGCTAAGACTATTGAACAAACAGGAATATATGTGACGGTAAGTGAGGAGATAGTACGCGGACATACTGGTCAGAGAGGAAAAAGAGGCAAGTACTACGAATGGGTGTCCGCAGTCATACCGGGCGTCAAGGGGAAAAGAGTGCGAACATTTTACTTGGCATTAGGCTGTAGCCTTGTGCTACCCAGTACATTCGCTGTGCGAATTGGCGCTCACAGTACGGAAGAAGTAGTACTGTTCGTACACTCCGTTCGCGTGAGACTACCCCACCGACAAACAACTATATTTATGAAGAGGGGGAAGCTGTACGTCCCGCGGGACTTGGATGAGTACGGAAATATAACGGATTTGTTAGAGCCAAGCTACAAGAAAGCCAACAACTGCATCTCATGGGTGGACTTTTGCGATATCAGTGACGATGAAGAACAATGCACAATCGGCACAATTCCTTCCATTACTAATGTACCTCTGAACACGAAACAACGAGATAGGATAGCAGAATTGGCCTGCAATCTGAAGCTTGGAAGTCAGGGTATAGCAGAAGCATACCGGCGAACCCCTGTGTTGAAACTGAAAACATTGACAATGATTGAGTCAGGCAGTGAGGATGAGGAAGAAGGTGTGCAGTTAATGGGAGTTTCGAGCACATATATCGTTGACGACGTGCCGTATGCGTACTACGAGTAAATTACCGGAAAACCCTTGCATTTCCCAGTTGCATTGGGAAGTTTATGGAAGCTGCAAGCCCGAAAGAGAGCAACTCTAGTTACGAAGGCAGTATGAGCATAAGCGAATCAGCCTCTAGCTTCGACTCTGAGGCATCTTTTGAAGACGGGTCTGGAAGCGAAGGAGAAGGGAGCAGCCAGGATGGCAGTGGTGATCAGTCAGGCCATAGATTGTGAAAAGAGTTAAACAACCTAGAAATATCCTGGAGTAAGTGATTGAAGTACGCCCCAATCAGTGTGGTTTCGAGGATACTAGCGCTTAGGCTTCATCGCCACTGCAACGTTTTGGTAGCCTGAGAAGCACTCCCGGGATAATATTCCTGTGTCCATCAGCAAGGCAATGGGTCCTGTATTTCTCCCAGTTGTGTCAAACTAAACAGTCCACGAGTACCCGCTCAATGCCCCTAAAACCCCTCTAACGCAAACCTTGAAAGAAACCGGGGTTCCTAAAC